>JAAXOA010002913.1:0-12352 GCA_036561885.1 Salina celebensis
AAAAAGCTATTATTTAATTAGCTAATATTTGATATTTCTTCGTATGGCGAGGTCCGTGCCCTACATCGTTTTAATGTAAAACACAAGGAATACAAGTTTTTTTGTTAGGGAATCAAACAGGAATAAAAAAATGTTTGAATGTCTACTATGATTACTATATGAATTGAAATCTCCATTGAATATTATTAGGTCGCTGTGTTTGAAAGGAATTCATATTTTGTACTTGCGAAAAAGATCAGGTATTACCGCTAGTTTTAGTGGTAACTGTTTTGCAAGTTTTTCTATTGGTATGAAACACAAGGAAGCAAGCGAAAGGTCAGACAAGACATTTTTTTTCAACAAAAATGTTGAAAAACAATTACAATAACACTTGTGTGTACTGTGCACTCTCAGAGTAAGAGACCAAGGATATTTTACAAATTCATGATGGGATGACGCTGACCACTTTATGGCCATATAAGTACGTGGACTGAGTTTTGAGTTGAATCAAGCTTCTGAATCTTTCAAACAAAAATATTTTCATTTCAAAACAACATTCAGGTTTAGCAAGCAAGTGGTTTCTGTGCCGAGTACTTGACATTACCAGCCATGCCTTTCAGCTTTTGTATTGTAATCTCTGACTTTGACTCATCTTTACTCTTGTTTTGCTAGTTTTTTTTCGTTAGCTCATCATCTCTATGATTATCATATGAGATAAGCACTTAAAAAAGTTAAAATCCTGAATGGACTTGGTACTTGTGCATAATCATAGGAATAACATAGAAATGTTGGGATTACAATTATCTTGCCAGTTCGCTCATGTATGTTTAAGAAGATTACTACAATTGAATGTAGTCGTCTTAAGGTTTGCATAGTACTTTTTTCAATTTCGTCATATTCCTTTTTATGCTACAGAGGTGTAGTTTGAACAGCACATGCTTTTGTTGCATCAAGTGAGTGAAGAGTATTTTGTAAAGATGTGTTTCTCATGCACTTGAAACGTATTCAAAACAGAATTTATTTGATACAAGCCTTTCCACTTTTGGTTTTTAGGTAAAACAGCCTTTATCCGCGTTGACCAAAATTGCTTTAAAATTTTGATTTGAAGATTGTCTCCGATTGTAATCAAATCCGACACTCAACCAGGAGCGTATATCTTTTTGAAGCGTAGCGTGACAGTTCTGCTTTTTGATTTGAAGCTCTTCAATCAAAGTGTCGCACTCGCATTGTCATCCTATGTTTTCCAAGATTACTTGAGAAGAATAGGAAAATAGAAGTCCATAAGAATTGTTCACATAAATCTTGTACTTGAAAAGGAGACAAGTAGATAGGTTGGACTCAAAGCTATCTTGAAGCTCAAGTCGTAAAATTCTTGAAACAAGTAAAAAAACATATATTTACTTTTTGAACTTGATTATAAAGGGGACGGAAGTATTTCACGTTGTAAATTCAAAAACATGCATAGCGAAAAATTGGGACATCGTTCGTTTGCAAAGAATATTATGATTGCTTTAGAAATGAACTAAACAGATTCTGCTCTGCGAAAAAAAACAACAACAATGCCAACTTTAAATAGGCATTTGTAATTAGCTGCTCTCTCGCAGACGCTTGATGATGTGTACTGATGGGTTTTTATGTGAGAGTAATGAATGCCTATCTGCGATCAACTTGCCGGCTTTCTTTAAGTTAAAACACAAAAGACTAACTTACCTTCTAGCAAAAAAGTTTTATTCAGTATTGGAGCTCTACGTGGTAGCAGCAGTGCTAAAGCTAAAATTACAATAATGCTTTAAAGATGCAGAAGGATATTTTGCCATAATAGGTGATTTGCATGAATTTGTGGTTCGGTGAATATTTTGGTCAACACAAGCCATTGTAAGAACTGATACTGGTACTGATACATTACCATTTAAAGGAGATTTAAAGGCGGCTGTATCTCTTTTGTAGGAGTAGTATGGATAACAGTAAGAAGATTTATGTGTTATAGTTAGCGTAGGGTTGTGTTACAATAAACGACAGACGAAGAGATGTTGCGAAGTCGCGATATTTGTATGTTTGCTCGCATTATGCGAATTTCTAAATGATAATTGCAGTAATAGAATACACGCGCTGAAATGTATCGATAAGATTCATTAATACAAACAGAGATGTAAAGTTGTTGAAAGAAAGATGTGAAGCAATCGCTTTTTAAAGAGATTTTGAAACCACAAGAATGAGAAGAAATATGAACTCGTCATTTCAGAACAAATACCAAAATGGCGATATTAGTTTAAAACGGTAGCTAAAGGGCCGGCTTTCTTGGCTTAAATATTCATTCTTTAGTAATTATTATTGATTTGTTGATGTTGATATAGATAATGATGCGTCAATTTTAATGTAGCAGCAAATATTTCACGTTTCCAATAAGGAAAATCACTTGTATTGTTGTTCGGGAATATCCATTAAACTAACATGTAAGACTAATTATGAAAAACATTATAATATTAATGCGCAGAGTTTATCAGACTATAAGTCAATTACAAATTACAATGACATAATACATTGAAACAGAAATGGAAGAAGACCACACAAGAACAAATTCAAATTACCTAAGTATGACATAATCCTACCGACATTTCTTATGATGGAAAAGGAAAAACAAACGAAGGAAATGAATAATTTGGAGCTGAACACTATTCCTACTCTACAGTTTATGTTTCTTTCCGTCAGGTAATATAGGTAGTAATTTGTATTGTGTAACAATAAATTTGCAGTCTACAGGTATTTAGTGATTGAGCAAAGTGATAAAAATATGAAGAAATAGAAAGTTTGATCTTTTACGTTCATGCACTACGAAAAGAAATTAACACACGTGTTTTACTAGGATTAGTACAGTATTAAGCACTAACAAAAACTCGAAAACACATTTATGAGTGTTACGATGAAATACGCAATAATTAGTTTTTGTTCAAATCAAAACAAAAATATGAAAGCTGTAAAATTCTGAAAAGAGCTTTATCTTAGATTTTAGACGTAACACAAAAAGAATACTAGAGTATAGATTTTAATGATGATTTTTGACATGCAATTTTGTTAGTGCATTTTGTTACAAAGCTTTCGGAACTTGCATCAGAACATGTATCGGTCTTGTGTGTAAGCTATGGATCAATAAGCCGCTAGTGACGGGGTTGTTGACATCTTGTACTATTTTATAAGCTACTTCTAATATGATGGCAGAGGAAGTCCGATTTCGGCAAAAACAGAAGAATGCTAGTGTCAATGGTACAAATATAGGCCAGGTAAATTTACAATGTTGACTCTCACTTTAATTGTGTATGCGGTTGAGCACATGTGGACTTGTTTTGTAACATGCGGTGTATGCTATACAAGTCAAAGTTTGCAAAATTTGCGAGAAATGCCAGAGCTTTCGTGACCAGCTGGGAACACTCAATTTAGCTAGTTTTCTCCAGAACATACAAAGTCTTTCGAAATGACAGCAGCCGGAAAAGCTTTATGCGTAAATGGGACAATACTGGCACTTGATTAGCAATACAAAAACCTATGTTTCTTGTCTAAACAAACTTTCCATGAGATATCGCCTCCTCAATCTGTCATCTTGTGACCTATTATGCCTATTTTATGTTATTTGCGCGTGTGACAAAAAAATGTCAAAGAGAAATATGTTAGTCATTATGGGTATAATGCCGCAGATGAGGTTACATGAAAGTGTGCATAATATGAGGAATACGTAAAAACTGACAGATTACAAATCGTCGATATGATTCCTACACGAGTATTTGGGTTACCTTTTCCCACTTTCAAGTCTACTTTCATGTGGTTCCTTCCGGCGCTCCAGAAACTGCAAAACTTTTGTGGAAGCAAAACTATAATACAAAAAAAGTAGAACACTTATTGTTTGCACATTGTCAATGTGTTGCTATTTCACACAACTATTCTTACTTCTTTCACCACATGATGTGATAAATGTATGAAGTTGATGATATTATAGCTGTTTTGACATGTAGACATTTCTAAACAAACTGAAAATTAGCGTACCAATTGATTTATAGAATGATAATATCAAATTCAAACAAGAAACAGCGTTAGTGGGAAGGATTAATGAGCTAAGTATTTTATATTGATTATGTTACCGAAAAATGCGAAAACTAAATATAATGTCGGTTGAAAAGAATGTAAAACATGATTAGTAGAACTTGTAAATTATAATTCAACGTTTTATTTTTCATTTCAGGTTCTATAAAAACCAGCTTGGTTTCCGGGTCCAGTATCAATGTCACTTGGCATTTGTCATATCCACATCGGGTAAGTGAAAGTTTTATTCATTTTGAAATGTGACAATTTAAAATGTGAGTAATTTGGAACTTCTAAAAAGAATCGTATCTGATATACCCACCTACATATATCAGTCATCTTCAATTATGTATCTTATGCACAATTTAAAAGAAACATTTCAGTACAGGAAAGCTTAACTTAGGCTCAACCTGAGAAAAGTTCTTACTTGTTTCTTAACGCGGACGCATGAATCATGCCTAATTTGATAATCGTAGTAGGTTTCATATGGACAGCCACAAGTTACGTTACATGATAACGAGTCAATAAACTTTACCAGACTCATTTACAAAATTTGCCAACTTCATATACAACGGAGACTCCGGTCCACCGTAGAGCAAAAGTATATTGAAAAAAATTAAATGCTTTTGAGCATATAGCAATAACACAAGCACAAATTTACACCTTGTCTATTGCCCAAAGCAATTTATGGTTTTTGTGTGTCGTTTTGATGCACCCCGTTTGTATCTTCTGCAGTAAGAATACGTGCTCTGGTTTTTTTCGCAGCGCCGGGCTCATTGTACTCGCGAAATGCTATGAAACCCGGTATCGTAGTTCATACGCGAAGAAATCTCTTTATTCAAAGGAATTTAGTAGGCAACGAAAACGTTACAACTGACTAGTGTGGTCATCTTCACAGGGCTTTATTTATGAGGATTAACATTAAACGTGATAGGTTTCTTAAAATTCATGTACCGTGATTGTTAAGGCTTCAATTAGCCTAAAACTTCTCTCCCAAGGCTTTTTTCCAACTGTAACAATTGACAATTTCTCGGGACCCACCATCCATATCAAATTGAAGTCACTTTTTTTCACAACGTCATCAATCATGATCAAAGTCATTATGATGACTATATTTGATGGTGATAGCTGCTAATGTTTGTAATACTTATGATTCTTGGTTTGTAAATATAAAACAATTCCTGTCTCAATGACGTACACAGCAAAACAACAGCTAACCGCCAATCACCAATAATTGCCTAAAACACTATGTTACGTATTGTATATGTATGTAAAGGAAAGCAAGAATTTGCATTTGGCATTTTTAAACAAGATGCTTAAATTTATGTAGAATTTCTTGATGAAATCATCCGTCTATTTTGATGAAAACGGGTCTGCATCCGGGTAAAGCACTTGTTCTGTCTGAAGCCTTAGTATGAATCATCCTGTAAACATATAGTCTTGTCAATAAATTTTAAATGTGTAGCTATCGGTATTCACGTTAAATCGTGCTAATGGAGGATATCGCAATTTTAAGTGACCGAATACGCAAGATTAGATTTGGATGAGGTGTTGTTTTCATCTTAAACACTTCTTTTGCGAGAGAAAGTAAATGGTCATTGTGAGCTAATTTGCAACATTATACAACTAATCATATTAACGCGAATGTTTGATCAAAAGTAAATTAGCATAAAAATCGATTACTTAACCAGTTTTACTTTTACTTGCATACAAAATGTACATGGAATTGTACAGGATGTGCATCCGCATATAATGAAATATTTTAGAGGCATTGATCATTATTTTGAAAAGCCGATTGAATATTTATTGAACGCTGTGTTCTTTACATCTTTATAATTTATGTTTCAGGGCGGTTACCGCTTGGAGTTAATGGACAGCCAAGAGCGAACACTCCTGGATCTAACCCCAAAAAATGGAAATGAGTCATTCATTAAGGGGAATCCCACGTAAGTCTGAAAATACTATTACTATTCACGTAAAATGCATTGTTTCTCCAAACTACTGTTTGCTCCTTATAAATTATATTTAAAACGAAATGGAGATTTTTGGCTAGAAATTTCAAACCTGTTTTAAAGGCGGTTACAAGACTTCACCAGATATCTGTAGATGTTTTTTGGGCTGAAATGCACATATCGTTTGATTTTACAGCAATGATACTTTTTTTCACCATATTTTCGTGTTGTTCTGTACTCAGAATTAAATAGGCAAAAAATTAAGGGAAAATATACTAAGATTTAGTTTACGTTTGCGGAGTGATAACCTCACGATGCACAGGAATGTCTGGTTGAATGCTGTTCTTACCTTTGACACAATTTTCATAGTTACAACTATTGTACCATGTGGTGAAGTCCGTAACCCTAACCCATGAAACAAGGAAAGTGTGTCTAATCCATGTATGGGGAACTCTTTAAGTATTTTGAAGTAATTTTATTGTTTGATCTATTTTCTTTGGTTTCATGCTTAAATCCAACCTGTCAAAAAATGTTTTGCGAGAGAGTATTGTAGTTTGGGCGGACCATCCGTGATACTTGTCGTACACACTTTGCTTGCACTTGCTAAAAAAATAATAAACAATACGTTTTTTGTTTAGTAGTTTTAGAGATCGGTTCGTGAGTCGGGATTTGTTAGCATTAGCGGTTTCTGCAATTTTTGCTAAAACTCAATTGCATCGTTATTGAGGCTATTGACCGGCTTTATAACGCTTAGAGTACAAAAACTTTAAAGGTTTGCTCTGAAACCCATTTGGTTAAAGATGATTAGTTCGTGACATGAAATAAGTTGTCTTATTTGACCCACAGTAAATTGGATAGGTTATGGTAATAGAATAAGAACACCTTTAAACTGCAACTTTCTACATATGTTGATCCGTGCTGTATTAAGTAAAATACACGTCTGTGCAATTCGTCTATATCTTCATTGACGTTTTGAAGGCAGTAAAAAATGATCTATCAAAAATAACCACAACACATACATAACGAGCTCATTTGATTGGACGTATGAAATTAAGATGATCTCCAGTTTGGAATGACTGATAAACATTGAATGGTTTGGCTCATTTAAAATCAAGATTCTTTTAAAAGGTGTACGTTTAATAGTTTAAGCGATCTGAACCCAGCGACATGTAAGACATTTGCCAAAGCACCCGGATTAATTTGCTTGCATAGTTTTAGAATGCATGATGGTCTTCAAACCGAATTCAATATGAACTCTAATCCTATTGCAATTTTGAAGTAGAGGTAATAGCATTTTAAACTATTACATATATACGGTACAAACGTTCTAGTGTAGATTTTATCGAACGAAACACACAATATTTAAAATTTTACAGTCTTTCGGGGTGGTCTCCATTTTAGCACCAATTATGTCGAGACTAGGGGCTGTTAAAAGACCACTTGGGTTTACAAATGGGGTACTTGAGAGAATGTAACATGAATGGTTACTCAAATCAGCCATCTGCGCTTAATTGAAATTTGAAATAGTTTGTGGTGACTAAAGGTTCTTTTTTCCCAAAACTGTACATTTTTACTATCATAAAAAACGAACATATTGAATAACACCTTTATTAATATTCAAATATGATGCAATTAAGATCGTTCATAGCTTATGACATACTAGAGCGCATCACATGCATCGAAGACTCCAACAAGCAGACCACTTGCACAAGAAATGCCTGTCAGCAGAGTCAGATTCAGAACATTCCATTTTTGAAGATGTTTTGATAGTCACATTCAATCTTTTGTGTAGGTGAATTTAATTTTTCTATTAGTTTGCTTGCTTCAAAATATCTCGCAATTCCTTGTACGGTGTTGCATGCGTATCCCTTTTTACCTAAATCCCAAGGGATCATAAACATACATGACACATTATAGATTCCGTAACATTTGCTAATTATGGTTACAGTGAGCAAAAATATTGGCTTGCTTGGTGTAACCGCATAATCCTCTTTCAAAGTTGCCTACGTTCATAGAAACGGAAAACCAAGAGACTATTTTGAGTGACGAGTGACGACAGCCTCCATGGTCATCATAGAAAAACACGTAGTATCACTGCTCAAAAGGATCATATTTTTGTTATATCATTTTACTGCTTCGGGGAGGGAACCCTGCCTCCCTCCACACGCAATCAGAAGTCCTATTGAGAAGGGAATGTTTTTTATCTCAGTCCTACTCATTGTCAAACAATTTCGATTTGCAGCAGATTTATGTCACCTTTCTTGAATTGCGCAGCAAGGTGCTTGACAACTGGCACTGCTGATCATTTAGTAAACGTGTGTAGATACCTACCTACACACCCTCCCTATGGGTTCCTCACAATATGTGCTGCGCATTTACAAAGACTCTGATTGAATTCATTATTCAGTGCTACTTTTACATATAATTCTTGTTCTTTGTGATAGATAAGATTGGGACTAGCTCAACAAATGCAAAGACTCACAAAGAATACAATACATGTTTGATTTCGCATAATGTAAAAGATCCGCAAGGATTGATGACTGAAGCAGAGTCATGATGCAGAATATAGTAAAACTGCATTACAATAGATATCACATGAATGACATTTAGCTGGGTGAGAAATATCGTGAGAATTAAGTATCAGGCAAAACTTTTGAATAAAGTAGCGCTCAGAAAACAGTTTTAGTTTTGATATTGACAACAAACAACCCCTACAAAACCAACCCCTGATGTTAGTGACAAAGTGATAGACTTAACTATAAATGTACAAAGCTTGTAAATCACCTACTATCACATGTGACCGATCAAAATTATTACAATTACAAACGTTATGCAATTGTCAACCGCTGGCTATAATGTGATTGCTTGACCTGTATGTCTGCAGCAAAATCGACCATTTTCATTACGAAATCAGATGCCAATGGACAAAATCTTCATCATGTTAGGTATTATTACGCATAATGCTGTTTGATCGCCGTGGGCATTTATGAATCTTATACTTTCGTTGCTCTGATTTGATCGCATTGCGTTTGGAATACCCACGTAAATAAATAAATCATTAGTAGTACGATTAAGTGCGTCAGTTTACGATAAGGCTCGAAGATAATATTTCCGATTTGGTCTGCGTACCAGAACCAAATCTGTAAATATCTAGTTCCCAGTAACTGTTACAGAACCCATCACATTCGTTGATTATAGGTTTATACAGTATGAACACGTACAATATATAATTACTTGAAGAACTATTATACACTTGGTTGAATTGGGAAGGAAGAGAAATATTCATGCATGTGTTGGAGTAGACCCATGACTTAAAAAATTCTCAAGTGGTCTATTGAACTTTCATTTGTGAAATTTGTCATGAGAAAAAACCTTCGAGCTTTTGTAGACTTTAAGTTCATGCCATTAAGAATCACATGGAAAACATAAGCTCTACTTCTGCCGTCAGCCCATTATTGGAAGTTTTTCAATAAAAGCGAAAGTCATTGTGGCTACCGTTAAATAGTCTGTCTCACATCGCGCTTTTTCTCGTGAAATAGTTTTTAAAGCTCCTTTAGCCCTGACCAGACATGCAGTAAAGTAGATCATTTACAATTGAAGGTTGACGTGTTTACCTGAATTTAAAAGAAACGGGTTAACTAAAATTCACAGAATCCACATTCGGTTTAACTAAGCCATGGCTAAGGTCCATTTCTATATTTTGCTGGTTTAACATTTTAGGGATATACTTCTTTCCTTAATTTACATGTATGCAACACCCAACGAACTAAGAATTGACGATGTAAGGCATAATTACAATTCATGAGTTAATGCTTCATGATTTTACGTTTCATACTTGGTATTCAATGTTCACAAACCGTTCTGAGTGATGTGATGATGACAAGGTAAAAAGTAATTATAGCTCTTAGTTCATCATTGTTGCTATAAATATGACTATGAACTCCTCAGGTGCATTTTGCACATATAGTTTTGTTTACTACGAGGCAACAATTATCAAGTGTGAACAATAAAACTTGAAGGGGAGTTTAAAAGAAGTAGGAGTGAAAATGAAAATCATTCAGTCAATCTCAGAGTAGACTTTTTAACGAGAAGAAATCGCACTTTTCAATGCAGTTGAACACCAAGAGGACAAAGGTCGTTTCAAAAGTAATATTTTCTACAACTGAACTGCAATGCTCCATTGTTCTTTCGACCATTCACATCTTTTCATTCATGACTTTATAATATGCACTTAACGCTGGCGCATTACAATATGGGGTGCGTGGGCGTCAGGTAGGTCAACAAATATTTCATTTGTCGCTGGTTATGCTTCTAACCGAAAACTAAACAAGAATAGAGTCCTTACTTCTTTGTCCCATTGCTAAATTCATAGATTTGCGATGTGACACACTTGCAATTATGCAACTAACACTAACATGCAGTATGTTTATGCATGACATAAAATGTGAGTGCGTGTGAGATAATTTCAAGGAAAATTAGAAACAACTTGGAAAATCAATTATCTGTTAGTTCTACTCGTGTTCGTCCTGTAACACAGGTATTCATTTGCTTACTAGTTTTGCAAACATCAACTTCCTGTGTAAAAGTATTTTCAAATTGTTACTAAAACGTAATTGATAATACACGAGTATAATTTTGTAAACATGGTCTTAGTGTTTACTTGGCTTGTTGCAACAAACCATTCGTTTAAATGCGCCCTTGTAACTTACTGTCTGACAATACATTTCACCACATACATACATAAACTGGGTTTTCATTGAATTTCTATTTCAACTATATTCAATTCACACAAAAAAATGTTAAAATGTAAAATCAGATTAACGTGTGAATAAAAAGCTTCCTTCCTTCCTTATAGTCTACGTAAATTCAGACAAATTTCATAGGACATACCGCAACTTGTACCACCTGAACTATTTTCATTCATCCTATTGAAGCAGGGTCGCATTTTGCTGTTTCAGATGACGCAACACATATCTGATTTAAAATGTCAACATTTTTGCACGCAGTGAAAAGTCAGTTCAAATTCTATTCAATTTTTGCCCATCAATGATTTAGAATCTCGTTGGTTAGTTGTGTAACTTCCAACTAATATTAAATATATTAATGAGTTTAGAGTAAGAGATCTCGTCCGATGTGAATATGATGCTTAGAACGGACAGCGAGTCATTATGACGCAATGTGGAGTAGGGAACAGGTTGTTGATGTAGTTCTATGCACATGGACAGAAAGTCATTAATTTGCATTCCATTTGTCGTGGCCAGGTTGTGTGCAACAATTTACTACTTTGTTGCACTCTCCAAACTCAATCACTTTAGCTGAAGCTTATGAAGTTGTAAGCAGTAGACTAATTGGCACAGATTTACAAAATAGATACAAGTTTGATGGACTAGTGAATCTCAATAACTGTCAAAAGTCTATATAGTTTTCAGGTGGTAATGAGGTAATTGCAAATGATTTACAGGAACATTTTAAATAAAACCTTCAATTAAATCGCGCAAAAAGTTGAATGGTCTGTCCTCCATAATAATTTGACTCTTCGTGGTCTCGTGTTAGATTTAGATTGGATGCAAGATGCAAGTATTTCATGTTAAAAAACAAGAGAGCTGCGAATAATAGACACTTTTAATAATACTCTATACTCATAACTGCAAACTGATATCTAACGAAAAGCAAGACACACAATCCTGTGTGAAAATCTGTCATTTTTGTCCATCGCATTGCACAATGCCAAACTCAAGTACAGCGCTATGTGGTTTCTGAAAATTTGTAGATTTTTCGCAGTGATACACATACGCAATACTCAATACACAACAAATATTTGTTTGGATCTTGTAAAGTGTCTCATAACAAGCTGTTAAGATTTACCTGATAATGAATCCGCTCACGAAATAATTGCACTTGAAACAAATTATAGTACTGTAACAAGACTTTAATCATTGTCATTACGAATTTACATCAAATTAAAGTTACTATCCATTATTGTTTTCGTTCGCTCCCTGATATGCAAAACTATATAGGATTTTCCAAGTTATCATGTAACATGTATCTCTTTTCTGGGAACTATTGAATTTCAATTGTTGAACCCTCTTGTTGGTTTTTAGTTGAAGATAACCGAGCGTAAATATCTTTCCCTTCTATCTCCATAAATTGCATTCCTCTTCACTCATCTCAATTCTAAACAAGCTTTCCGCTCGGTTAACACAGTAATCATTGTTTGGTGATGCTGATTGCTAAGGACAGAGAGGGATTATCTGGTAAAGACTTTTAAGCCAAAAATTACGCATAAAAAATGCTCTCCTGACTTGCTCATTTTGATGGCTCTTCCCTCTCACTGGGCATACCAAAGCTTT
>JAAXOA010002914.1:0-12346 GCA_036561885.1 Salina celebensis
GTACTACCAACACTAAAATTAACGAGTTGTTTCTATGTAGATACACAAAAGTTTTCTTTTGAAACAATATAAATCTTATGTATAACTAAGCACTTGGAACTCTGCGGTCAACAAAGAAATGAGCTTCCGAGTACTGTTCTCATTCAGTGCACCGTTCTTGGCCGTAACAGACATTTCAATCGCATCTTTGTAGCTGAATCCACAAATAATAACACCTGAAAAAAAAAACGTGATAAATCAAGAACCAGAGCATTATAATCGCGTAGATGTTCATGTTAAATCTTGATACCAGTTGATCCAATCACTGGAGCACAGGTCATTGTAAGCTCAGAAACTTCACTTGTGCCTATTTTGAATCCCCTAGTGTCTCCTGCAATGTTTGTGATGGTCAAAGGAATTGTTTTATTTCTCAACCACTGGCTTCGTAACGGATTGAACCAGGTTCCATACTGAAACATTATGGCCTTATCCTACTTGTGGAGATCCGATGCTTTCAATGTTTTGAATATTTCCTGGCATTTTAAAAGTCTTTCGCGAGGAGAACGTAAATTGCTGGGTAAGCTCGCTATTGTTCCAGAATAGCTGAAATTGATAATGTCAAACAAAACTTTTAGACTATTTCATTCCCACGTTTTCCTATTGCAACCTCAATATTTTTTTTGCTTAAGCTTACTTATGATTTGCCAATTTTTCAGGATGACCAGGCTTCGGTAGTAACCATTTACACGGAAATCCTGTTCGACCTTGAACACTGTCGCTTTTCCCAACGGCTCCAGCCACAGCTGCCATTATAACTGCTGATGTAGTCACATTGTGTCTTTTCGCAATCATTTTTGTATACGCCATTGAGATTTTTTCAGAAATTGTCACATTTAATAGAGTTTCTTCCTGTTCTTTGTAGTAATACGGACTATTTTTTGCCACCTGGTACACAAAGTGCTTGTACACTTGTGAATAAACAAAGTAGAACGGTAATGACCCGTAAAAGATCAGATCATCGAATAAGATGTGCGGTTTATATTCAATGTTTGGCTGTGAAAGCGGTTGTTTTCCAAGGCCCTCCACAAGAACTTTCATCATTGATTTTGTATCGCCCAACGTATGATGATTCCGAAATACGATCAGTGCTTTGCTTGGATTGTTTTTGTAGTTTTGAACAAGGATTATCTCCCAAGGGCTCTTGTTTTTGGTGTACAATTTATTAATCATTTCGGTATGAAGTTTGGACATGTCTCCATATTTTTCGCTATAGAGCTCGAAATAAATATGATTTTCAATGTTGAAAGTAGGGTCATTCTTCCAGAATTTGTAGCCTCCAAAACTAGTGACATATTGCTGAAACTCTGGATACCGCAATTCTTCTTTTCCCTTCTTGAACTGAATTTTAGCTTCAAGGATATTCTCGGTAAATAACGTTCGCAGTTCAAATAGACTAATAGGAGCCTTTAAAACCATAGTAAATACTAGTGAACTTTTTGGAAGCTCGTGATAGAAATCCTCCTCCATATAGCTGTCCACATGATTCAGAATTTTTCCATACGATGGTTTCAAACTTTTTACAAAATACACCAGCACACATCGATAAAGAAACACGGGAATCCAAATAACGGTAAAAAATAACGATGTTATTGCAGTTTTGATGAATATTATCGTCTTGGTTAAATTTCCTGTGTTAGCTTTTGATGACATAATGGCGTTTACAGCTACTAACTTTATCGTAAACAGGGCAATGAAACAACTCCGGTTCACATCACCCTTGAAGGTTAAATGCCACTTGTGGTGTCTTCGTCTTTACTAGTTTAGCTATATTCAATATTTATTTATCCAAAGTAAACCGTAGGATAATGAAAGAAGAGTACACTATAAGACTCCAACCTATTTCAGCAGGTCATGATTGGTCAACAAGTGATCAACGAAGATTTCTAAATCCAGAGTGCAGTAATTCAGTCTTAAAGAACGTCAATAAGCGCTTGTATGTACTTTCAATGAGAGTTATAGCAACTTTGAAGCACTAAAGTCGTTGATCCTGCCATGTCAATTTGGATTTTATCTTCAACCTTGAAGAATTATGTAAAGTATTTTAAATGCTTCATTGTTCGGGAAATAATCCTGTATCATATCATTTTGTAGACTTTCAGCATGCGTAATTTACTCACGTGTAACCCATGAAATCTCATAATCCGCTTATCGTTATGAAGCGTGAATATTTTTTGCGATTAAATAACTGATTTAATGATAATGCTATTATGCAACTTTAGCAGTAATCAGGTGCCAAGTTTCATTAGATTAATCACACCTTCACTTTGTTTACGACACTGTTACAATAGCAGTTAGTAATAGTCTCCTCACCTCAATGAAAGTCCACCACGTACTAATTTTATGTTCATTTAGGTTTCTACAGTTGTAGCATTGAAAAATGCCACTTACAGATGACAGTGGATCGCACGAGAATGTCGGATTTACGTGACTTTGATATTGAAGAATTGTTTAATTTTTCACATGACCCTGCGCCGAACCAGGATTTTATTCAACATGTAATATCAATGTTTTTGAAATATTTCAACCAAACTATGATTTAGTTATTTTATGTTAGTAGTCGTTTTGGTGAATGAGGTTGCAGTTTATTTTATTTTACGTATTTAATTATGTCAGCTTGCAAATAACAATGACAAGATACCTGCAAATTCAGCAGCGATACATGGAGAAAACGATATTTCCAAATCCCTCGATGAAGACGTTGACCTAGAAAAATGGGACACTTGGGATAATCCCCTGGAATTTCTCCTTTCCTGTATCAGCATGTGTGTAGGTTTCGGAAATGTAGGGCGATTTACTGCTATCGCAGCTAGAAATGGTGATGTTGCATCGCGTCAATGATCGGTATCATTTAAGGGCTTCTTATTCAGGTTATCTCCTTCCTATAATTATTCGCTACTTCCTCAGTAGCTTTGCCAGAACATTACCGTGGGATAAATGCGACGGTAATGTTCATCCTAGAATAAATTGATCAGGGAAAACAAGAAATGCCTAGCAATTTTACAAGTAATACTTCGCAAACGTCAATGCGTTCTCTGCTTTCTCTGGAATTTCTATTATTGTTTTTCCCCTCATGAATACTACGGACTTATTCGACTTTACTTCCAAGCAGTCGTTGTGATTCCTAATTCTTTTAACTTTAACTCGTTTGTTGAAGGCTCTTGAAAGCAATTTAGTAATCGTGAGCGTCTAACTCCAAACGAGTCCCCTAGATTTTCGATTTCATGCACCTTTCATGCAACTGTGGATTTCAATCCGCTAAAGAATTTTTTTCGTGCATACCTCGAGGGTCAGTTGTGGAGAAATTCGATTATATCGAGAAAGGGAAGGGTGTCTTAGCGTAAAATTTGGGTCATAAATTCCTTAAGCACTGAAGATGACCCTCTGCCAAAGGAATTTTTCCGTGTATAACCGGAAGGTCATTAGTGGAGAAAGTCTATTATCACGAGAATGGAAAGGTGTTTAAGCGCGAAATTTTGTGCGCAAGTGCTATTGGGATTTTTGTAACCTACGGGCGATATTAGTTTAGAAATTTAATAATCTCAAGCAAGGGAAATGAGGTGAAATTGTGTACGTACGTTTGTCAGCTTTTGCTGTAATAATAATAATGCAGCTTAATAAGTTTTGACAATTTAGCTTCGAAATAAAGTGAAATGGCTACGTCTGCCAAGTTCTCGTGTTGTTCAATGCGAGCTACTTCCTAGGTATTAAGGATTATTGGTTTCAATAATAATAGTAATGTAGTGCAAACAAAAGTGTATACTACAAAACACGCTTATAAGTAAATATATTTGCATTGAATGCCCGAAGTATTTTATTTTATTCATACCGTTACATAATCTTTATTTAAAATATTGGCAGAAGAATACCATCTGCAGTTCTAAGAAATACGTCATGAAAAAACTCAATTTGATTTTCTCTTTTTATTGAAAAAAAGACGCAGCATTTATGTTCAAGAAGCCTCGCCGAGGCCAGTCTTCTTCGCATTAAACTGCTGTTTACTCGCAGAGAATACCACTTCAACTCTGCTTTGCGACAGAGTTTAGTTTGCAATGAAGTTAATATCTCCGCACACTCTTGTCGACTGTCTACGAGAATACACAGAAACATTGTTGAAACCAAGCAGATAACCATCGAAGTAAACGGCATGATCCAGTAAAACCATCCTGGTAGTATTTCCGAGCATTTTATCGACACGACATTAACAAATACCCAGAGAAAGAATCCTCCACCCATTGAAATGCCTACAATCCACGAGCCAGCTTTTTCGCTTACCCGATGTGCTACTTGTATTTGGGTGTACCACCGAAGTACTTTGAATGCGGAGATGAAATCTGAATTTCTTTGAGTTTTTGTTAATACATGCAATGAATAAATCTGGGTTTCTAAGTACAACAAAATTGCAGTGAAGTAAAATGAGTAAAATCTACAAGCCTCTGCAATGGCCACAAACGTAACGAGGGCTCTTAACAAAGTTAGGAAAACTGAAATGAAAACATTGCAATGTGCTTGACCTGCATTGTTGCAAAATATGTTGGACAGAGAAAACGAAAACGGATCTAGTTCCATGACAACCAGAGCGGGAGTCAGGACAAGTGGAACTATTCTGTGATAGATTAGCAGAACTTTAAGAGAGAACGCCCGATTTCGCCAGGGTTTGTCACTTTGGAAGGATACTGCTGCATTTCCACATTCAGTGCCCAACTTCATATTGATTTGGTTTAAACGTTTAAGCCCATGCACCAGATCCGACCAGTTTAAGAGGAGGATAAAACACGGGCCATATACCATGAAGTAACATTGTGCTAAGACTAAAGCTGATAAGACTTGTGCACTGGAGACTTCACTTGAATGAAGAAATACGTGGCCGCATGATATACTACTGGCTACGCCGCAGAGTCCAAAAACAGTAATAAACCAAACAAAATGTTTTCTCTCGTAGTTGTCTACTGAGCTAAGACATTTGGATGCGTCGTCCCACACCAGGACTGGTTCCGAAAATCTCCATTTGTACAACTTGTTATATAGCTCGTAAACCGAGCTCACGTTTCCAAACGTGCCACTGTTGGAAGAATGATCTTTGCTTTTAAGCTGGGCGTTAGTATTTATCATCATAATCTGGGACGAGGTGAGCTCATGCAGGTTGTAACCGTTCAAATCCCAGTCTGACGACTACTAGTTTAGTGAAAATCAAAAGACGATGCAATGAGATTGTATTTAGTAAAAGAAATATTATTCCTAGGTCAACTTTCGCGTCAAAGTCTAGTGGGTTCTTTCAATTTGGTCGGTTACGGGTTTTATTACAATGTTTGGCCAAAAAAACCCGGCCTTACCCATCATCATGCATATCACTATAGTGAAATTTAAGACAGATCCTTCCTTGGCGTCAACGAGCTACAAGGCTTACTTAAAATTGACAAGTTTGAATCAAAACCATTTTTTGAATAAGTTTGAACCGGTTCAGTAAAACCAAGATTTCACGGTAAACTCCTAGGGACTGGGGAAATTGGTGGGTAGTTAGCATGCCATCACTGCGTTTCATGGACGTATGAAACTACATATTGCTTTCATTTTCCGTAAACACAATTGAACTAGACAAACTACTAGACAATTATTAATAATATCTTTATTATCTCTGTTGTTGCAACAATTTGTGGCAAACCAAAATAAAATTGGATATGACGCCAGACGTTTTAGCTCCACGGGTTAGTGAAGTTCCGCGTTCCCAAGTTTTTCCTTGAACGAGCATGAGGATAATTAAATTAATTTCGATGAATCCCATGAATATGCGACATTTTTATGTTCTCACCAGCTAGAAAATTTACATTGAAGAGTATCATACCATAAGTCTGCACTCTTGAAGATTATATATACTACTTGTAGTGTCTTCGTCTTTATCAGTTTCGCTATATTTAATTTTTATTTTTTCCGAAATAAACCGTAGGATATTGAAAAAAGAGTACATTATTAAGACTCCAACCTATTTCAGCAGGTCATCATGGTTCAACAAAAGATAAACTAAGATTCCTAAAACCTAATCCGGTCCTAAAGAAAGTCAATAATCGGTTGCATAAACTTTCAATGAGAGCTCTAGCAACTTTTAAAAGCGCTAAATTCGTTCATTCTACCATGTCAGTTTGGATTTCATCTTCAACCTAGCAGAATTATGTAAAGTATTTTAAATGCTTCATTGTTCGGGAAGTCATTCTGTCTCGTATCATTTTGTAGACTTCCAGCATGCATAATTTACTCACGTGTAACCCGTACAATCTCATAATCCGCTTATCGTCACGAAGCGTGACTGTTCTTTGCGATTAAATATCTGATTTCATGATAAGTCTATTATGGGACTGTATTAGTAATCAGGTACCAAATTTCAACTAAAATATGCAAAGATTAATCTCACCTTCACTTTGTTTATGACACTGTTACAATAGCAGCAGTAATAGTCACTTACCTCTGTAAAAGTCTGCCACTTACTAATTTTATGGTTGTTTAGGTTTCTGCAGTTGCAGTATTGAAAATGCCAATTACAGAGACCGGTGGATCTCACCAGCATGGCAGATTTACACCCGATGAAGTTGATTTTGAAGTAACTCTTTCACATGAACCTGCGCCGAGCCAGGATTTAATCCTAAATGTAATTAGTGTTTTTGGAATATTTAAATTAAACTAAGAAGTACTAATTTTATGGTAGTATTCATTCTGGGGAATGAGCTTGTAGTTTATTTTATTTTACTTATTTTACTTTGTCAGTTTGCAGACAACAATGACAAGTTACCTGCAAATTCAACAGCGATAACTGGAGAAACCAAGATTTCCCAATCCCATGATGGGGATATTAACCTTGAAAATCGGGAGACTTGGGATAATCCACTGGAATTTCTCCTTCCATGTATCAGCATGTGTGTAGGTCTCGGAAATGTATGGGGATTTCCTGCTATCGCTGCTAGAAATGGTGGTGGTGCATTTTTAATCCCGTATCTGATAGTTCTCTTCCTCATCGGCCGTCCATTGTACTATCGTGATATGTGCCTTGGTCAGTTTTCTCGCTAAGGCCAGGTGAAAGTTTGGAGCATGATTCCAGTATTTCAGGGCGTTGGATACGCGTCAATGATCGGTATCATTTCTGGGCTTTCTTATTCTGGCAATCTTCTCGCTATAATTTTTCGCTACTTTTTCAGTAGCTTTGCCAAAACATTACCGTGGGATAAATGCGACGAAAATGTTCATCCCAGAATTAATTGCTCGGAGGAAACAAGATATGCGGAGTATTTTTACAAGTAATACTTTGCTTTCTTCTCTGCTTTCTCTGCTTTCACTGGCACTAAATTTAACTTTAGATATTCCTTTCGTAGGTAAGCTGTCAATCCACAGCTTGATAACATCAACTCAGGCTTGGGAAAGTTCAACTGGGAGCTAACGCTTTGTTTGATATTTTCATGGATACTAATCTTTCTTTGCCTGGCCCGTGGCGTTAAAAGCTCAGGGAAGGTGGCTTACTTCACCGCAATTTTCCCCTATGCAGCGCTCAATACTTTGCTCGTTCGAGGGGCTACATTACCGGGTGCCTGGCGAGGAGTTCGAGTTTTTCTTGAACCTCAGTGGTCTGAAATTACTAACTAAGCCCTAAGTGTGGTTTGCTGCTGTGGCACAGTGCTTCTTCTCTTTAACCGTTGGCTTTGGACCAGTGATTATGTATAGCTCTTATAATGGCTTTCGTCAAAATATTTATAGGTAAATTGATATGATGAATCGAATTTGAGAGAAGAAATTAATGCATATCGGAAGTTTCTTGAAACAATTGACGGGTGCTAATTCCAAATATAACTATTTGTTTTGCAGGGATGTGCTTATCATCACATTTTTAGATACGTTTACATCAGTCCTTGCAGGAGTCACTGTATTTTGTGTTATTGGCAACATAATGGAGCGACAAGGAGTTGACTTTAATCAACTGGAAGGCGTAGAAGGAACAAGTTTAGTTTTCATTTTGGTAAAATAAATATTGGTTTTTAACCATGTGTGTACCCACTCCGGATTCGCAAACCCTAGAACACGCATTGGGCTTTAGCATTAGTGCTTTACTTTTATGCTGGCACAGCTGACCCAATGCGTACGCCATAGCCATTGGCGTGTTCTTGCGTTAACGAATACGGAGTACATATTCAGTAATTTTAGTTAATGTTTTCAACGTCAAAGTCTTGAAACTGGTTTTTTCAGTATCCTCAGGCCATTGCGACGTTCGCCTGGGCTCCTCATTTCGCAGTGTTGTTTTTCCTCATGCTGTTCACACTCGGGATTGGCTCTGTGATGTCTCTAACCGGTGGGGTCATTACAGTTATCTGTGACCAGTTTCCGAACTGGGCTCGTTGGTTAGTAACGCTGGTGGTGTGTACGGGAGGACTACTGTTGGGATTGATGTATGTAACCGAAGGAGGGACATTTATGCTAGACCTGGTTGACAACTATGGTTCAAGTATGATCATGTATTGGACTGTGATACTAGAATGTACAGCAGTTTGTTATGGATACGGCCTTACAAATATTTGCAATGACATTCAGTTCATGACTAACCGATCGACGGGAATTTATGGGCGGTTTTGTTGGGCTATTGTGATACCGTTGGGGCTACTTGAAAATATGATTTACTTCTTGGTAACTGCAGACACCTTCAAGTCTGGAAATATCGAGTATCCTATTCATGCCACAGGTAAGAGAACAAACATTAAACGATTCGGTATAGTATGTATAATTAGTAAAGTTTATGTTGCAGCTTTGGGATGGACTTTGACTGGCTTGGCCTTGCTACTAATTCCAGGATTTGGTTTATATGCTGTGCTAACCCAAAAGGAATCTAAATTTTACGAGGTACTATTGATTCTCCCGAAATTACCCTGACAGTAACAGTTCAAATTTTAGCGGACATGATGTTTTTTGTCACTTCTTAGAAAATTAAAAAATCATTGAAGCCAACCGAGTGTTGGGGTCCACAAAACGCTAACCTGCGTCGCGAATGGCAAGAGTTCCGGGAAAAGAAGGATGTAAATCATTAGAAGCGTTCATGTTAACATACATTTATTCCATGCAAAAATAATATTTTTTATCGGAAACAACATCATAAATTTTGATTTCTCAGTTAATCAATATACGCTGCACGATTAACTCAAAAAAAGTAGAAATATAATTGTAACTTTGTACCGAGTTGATTTGACATGCAGCTGATACAGCTACAGCAATGGATAAGTTAATTCATACTGCGAATAAGGGGATTCTGGCTTTCACTTTCTGCAACATGAAAACTCCAAAATAACTAATTTGTTTTGGCATAAAATTACACTAAATACTTAGATCAAATTGTATGACATAATTCCCTTGCCTTTATTATAAAAATCTTCGGCAGTACAATTAGCTAATGGCAATGACCAGCCGTGGAATGAAAACCTTTCTATTGAATCGGCAAAAGAACTCACAAGCAAATTCCGGATTCATCCAACAACTGTAATATTACTCAATGATGCGGCAGATGTAATTTCCAGTGTTTTTGTCTCAGTTGGTGGAAAACAAGTTGAAATAATATGTCAAAGATTTCGGGCATCTTACGCCAAATTTTTTCAAATGACGCCTTTCAAATTTTTATTTTAACAATTAAAACTGGGATTGTCTTTGGGTGGACTTTGAGAGGAATTTCAGGGGACGTCCGTAAATAATCCAATTTTGATTGATGGTTTTTCTTGTATCGTGTAAAATATCTGATAATCTATTATGTATTCCCTAGTATAAATGCGATGTTGCGGTACATTCTTATAACGCTTCGCGAAGTACTACCGCTGGGCAGTTTAAGAATTATATGAATTTTTACATAAAGTGTGCACAATGAACGCGAAATTAACTCTCTGATTTTAATTAAAATTCCATTTCTCACTCTCGTACAAATGAAAGTATAAATGATGTATATATTTTATTTATGGTCAATTTTTTCGCTCATGATTATGTTTCAGGAAAGAAAGTTGTATTAATTTGTAACCTGTAAAATATAATATCAGGAAGACAAACGTACGATTCAAATTATTCAAGTTAATTAATCAAAAGCAATATACATAGTTGCTTTTCTTCCAATTTTATTTGCCTATAATGGCCACTTTCTCATTATTAAGTGGCGAAGCTACTTTATGCGGATGCTGATGTCCGTCTGTCTGTCCGTACGTCTGTCCCCCTCCGTTTCTCTGAAAATACTTGACCGATTTCAATGAAATTTGGTACGATTGTTCATCAGTTCAATGCAGCTGAGCAAATTGAATTTCAGAGTAATCGGTTAACTATGACCATAGTTAATTGCTCACTTAAAGTTAGCTGTAATGCACCGTTAATTTTTAACCTAAGCCATTTTATTCGTTATATCGATCGAGCTCTTTGAGCTGATCAATTTTGCTAATTGCAACAATTCCAAATTCGATCATCTTCACTAATTAATTAGCAATTAAAGTTAGGTATTGTTGGACTATTGGACTTCTGGAGTCTAAAACTATGCCATAGCTTCGCCACATTTCTATATTTCGATTGTAGGTTTATTACGGATAAATTATGACGTTGATTGGTTACTTTAATGATTACTCCCTTAGGAAAATTAATTAGCAGAAAAAAAATTCATTAAAATGTTAATTTTATGGTTACAAAGTGAAAAATATCAAAAAAGCCAATACGTTCTTGGGCGAAGACCAATTCAAACTAAACACTAGGGCCATTAATAACAGTACCCCGACGCGATAGTGCTAGTGTGAACTAATTTGCAAAACTTAGTGAATATTTAAAGCAATTTTATATCCGACTAAATTAACATCATCACTTGGAATTGGAATTTTGAACAGGATTTTTGCCTGAAATTTACCAAAGAACAAATTCAATATTTCCGATTTTCATCATTGTAATAGTGACAGGAAGAAGCAACTGGAAAATATGATTGTGGTTCTATTTGTGATCGTTTTTTTCGTTCTTTCTTCGTATCAGCAGTTTCTTGACGTCAACTCGGAGCGTTACTTTCACGCCACTGTTCATGTGTATCAGGAATCCAAGGATAGACAACAATTTATGCAAAACTTCTTCCCGGACGGGGAAACTTACGACATCCTCGACTCCATTCCACATTTGACAAAATCCAGCAGAGTCGTTTACACATGGTATTTTCTGACAACAAGTCACGGAGTTACTAACCAAATTGGTATGCATGAGCTTTCAAATGATTCATTCAAAGAAACCAGCGGTCGTGTTGATAAGTATTTATGGAGAGGATTTGACAATACTGGGAGGGAAACTCTTACACTCATAATAACTGAAGTTGGAAAAGTATACTTTGGTCCAACCGTCCATTATAATGAAGAAGAATTTGCCATTCACTGGAGCAACTGGCTGTTCACATTAACATTTTTTCGAAAAGTGTCTCTGCTGCAAAGCCATCTTCTCCTGGTGGCGCTGGCACCCTACGATCCTAGAATGTTGTCAGACGAAACACATAGAGAAGGTATACATCTAGCGCCTGTTTTAGTGATTGTCGTCCAGTTGGTGTATTCGAAAAGTCAGTTAAATATTAGGTCTGTATGGGTTCCGTGTTCATATTGCGAAGATGTTCATCAACTGATTTTACGCGAGAATCATTTCGAACAAACAACTGGCATCATTTTAGAATTTCTTTCAAACCAGCCTACTTCCCCAATTGCAATGATAACGGGAATCAGGGATGAGCTATCAGATCTAGAAAGCAGGAATTTAATTTGTAAGCTATCTATGCGACAAGTTTTTCGCTCATTTAAACTTATTGGATGCATGGAGCCACGAACGCTTTTTTACAATATTTTTGCTAAATCTTTGAACTTCTCTGTTAAGTATGTACGCAATGTGTCTCTATCCACACAAAACGAATACAGCCAAGGATTCCTCATGATATTCTTCCCTAGACCTCAAGACAAATGGAAAGCTGCCCCGGAGAGCACGCAAATATTCTTTTGGGACGGAGCCGAATTGGTGTTTCGATATTGTAAACACACCAGCCGATTTGAGCACGAAGGTTTATTCAATATTTTAGCTGGGTCATTTGGGCTAAATGTATGGATTTTACTCCTCTGCTCCTGCGTTTTAATTCTGACTACGTTTGCAAACCAACCAGATTCCAACTATTTAAAGGCAGCTTTTGAAATCATTGTGCTTTGTTTACAGCGAACGAGCAACCGAAAATATTTTGGGACGGTGTTCCTCCTTGCTTTCTTTTTTGTTGAGTTTTATTATTTAGCATATATTACAGAAAATATTGTGAAGC
>JAAXOA010002915.1:0-12344 GCA_036561885.1 Salina celebensis
ATTGTACTTTTTATGCTATTTTACGTTTCGTTTAGACTATTACTGTCACATTTAGTTCTAACGTTCAGCTTCGTCTTTATAGCTGTTCTTAACAGCTTTTTTTATTCCAAGGACTTTCTCCATATTCTGAGAGCATCTTTCCGGGAAATGCTACCTTTTCTCATATGCATTATGCTATGCATTAACTCTTCCAGCCTTCAAAAAAGGAGCTCATCTATATTTTTCGCGTGGCGAAAGGTGCTCCCTGGTGAAATCAAACGAGAATGATAATAATCGCATCAAAATACACAGCTTCAAATTCAAATGATGTTGACTATGGTTGCCATGGTGGTGATTACCAGAGTGCCGATAGGTTTTTCTCGAAATAACAGCCACAATTTTCTCTCTTGAGGTAGTGATGAGAACCCGGAAGGAGATAAGCTAACAACAACCAGCAGCGTTTTTTCGAGCCTGACAGCAGCTGTAATAAAATTCTACGACAAAAGAATGTGCACATGTTTGAAATACATAATCATCCGGAGAAAGGTGTGCGCACGTGTGTGCTTTCACGCAAAAAATGTAAATTTTTTGGAGGTTGCGATTACCATAGTATAAAACCTTGGTAGTGTGTACATCAGACAGGAAAACAAGTTGAAAAGTTTATTGTGTATCCTGGTGACAAATTTTTTGATGGAGTGGCACAGCAATTCTTGATGATGTGAAGGTGGTGATGTGGTAAACTGCTTGATGACTTCCTACTGCGATACGCCATTAACAGAATATCATGTTTTTACAAACTTTTCCCTCACTTTCCCTTCTGTGTATTGAGTGCTGGTATCATACACTTGAATAAATATCAAATTTTTTCACGAAAATATGAAAATAAGCTTGAAATTGCGTGTCACTCTAGTACTGTTTCAGGAAACGCTCTGGGAATTTGTTAGCTTGCAATGACATACCTGATGGCATATTCCTTAATAATTTTCCCATGGTCTAGGTTGTTGCGAGCGCCATGCATGACGACTACAAAATAGGGAAACAAACGGAAGTACATGTCATGTCTCACTAGTGGTGATTGCTGACAAGAAAGCGAATACAACTGCATCATATCTACATATTCACGTGTGAAACCTTTCATTCTTTTCTCTCCATTTATTTCATACTTTTTCATTCTTCTCCAAGCTCACAAAAGTCAATGTCTTTCCGGGTAACGTGAGGCGACTATTCAAAGTGCGTCAGACGTCTACTGAAAAAAAAAACATAACGAAGGGTTTTCGAGTACATATTCCCATTCATTTCGTAGGAAAAATGATATTTTTCGTAAAAAAAACAGTGGAGTGCATGATGCGAGCGGGCCAAGTACCTAACTCTGTGGTCTCCAGACTCCTATAAAAAGTTTCACCTTGAATTACCTTTTTCCTCTTCGTAGTCTACTATGTAATAGAGAAACAAGAGTTTATTAATGTTTCACTTTCTCTATCCATAAACTGCCTATTGCTAAACCTCTTTTATGCTCTAAAAAGTGAGGCATAAAAAACAGCGATGATATTTTGGCGTGTTACATGAGGCATGGAAAATGTATTCGGTCACTTTCACTTCTTTTGTGTATTCTTATTTCCTAGGCAATCCAATTTTATGTGAGACTCAAGTCATAACCCTTCAGGGTAAAGTGAGATTATGGAAATGAACTTTTTCTCAAAATGATCGGACGATTTTCTTAATTTCCGAAATTTTTTCCAATTTATTTCTCCACCGACAAAATATTTCATTGGATGGTTTGCCTCCAGCGAAAACGATAAAATATAGTAACCTGGCCATTTTCATCTTTTATTAGAGTAAACGAGCTCTACACAAAACTATTAATATTACTTCCAAGTCTTGATTTTCCCCAGGGCAGCATTACACTAGAGCCATGTCATCTCCCGTGGCGTACATCTCTTCCGTCAAAATTTTTTGACTATTCCATAGGCACCAGTGAAAGAATCCTTTCATACACGACAGATGCAAGTTTTCTTCTTGAAAACGACAAAACTCTTCGAAAAAGTAGGCTACACGCGTGTTCTTAAAATCGGGTCATTTTCCTCAGAAATCTTTCCTCATAAAAGATAATGGCTCGCTTTGGTGTGATGTGTGAGATGAATAATATTCCAGACTGCTATCTTTCCCCGTCTCAGTTTCTCTTTCATCCTTGCAATTGTCTAATACAACGATTTTTCACTGATGTCAAGGAAAACCCCTTTTGCTAACAATTAAGATGATAGGCTATCTTCTCTCCAGCTCATCTGCCATTGTACAAGATCAAAGTGAAAAATTTCCCAAGAAGAGTACATCAAACTCTTTGTTTCCTTCAAAATTGTCAGTCACTTTTTTCCACTATCCTCGTACAGAGAAAAAGTGTCAACCCGAAAGGTTTTGAGAAAAACACGTTCTCGTTAGGTGTATCCTTTCGTAACGATGAAAGATGAGAGTGTTTTCTCTTTTTCCATACACATTATGTCATTTCAATTGTTACTGTTGTTGTTCCCTTTCATTCGTAGGTTGCTCTTTTTTTTCGTTTAAAGTCTCCAAAACGTACTAATGAAAAGGCGTCAGACCACAGTAGATTTGTGCGTGAGTGTGTTGTCCTGTTAGACTGTTCTATTCCAGGGAAAACTTAAAGAGCAAAATCCTTTTTGCCTACTTTCCCTCAGACTTTGGTATGTCAAGGGAGTATAAAGCTTTTTTTGTGGAGTCCAACAAGAAAATCCCTTTGATCCCCCTCCCACAGAGAAACTTGTATGCAAGAAAACACCATATTGTGTTATTTGAGAAAATGGAGAAACTTTGCCTTTAACAGAGCGTTGGAAACGATTTTCGCCCAAAAAATGGCGTACTACTTGCATTTCAGACCATTAAAATAATTAAGACGAGAAAATTCCTAAAATTGTTGACATAGGTGATCAGACACGTAACGTAATATAAAGCAAATACCTACTCCTGAGATATCTCTGTGCAAATAACTGGCAAAAAAAATCGCTACCTTGTTATCGAAGAGCTAGTGCCATAATTCAGCTTTTTGGGACTTTCACCCGAATATTTTTCCACGTTTTTCTGCATCCTCACGAAATACTTTTGCTGACATCAGTGTTTGATAAAAGTTTCTTGAAGACATTCCCACCAAGCACACCAGTTAGAAAGCACGAGCACAAACAAATATGCTTTATCTCCCAAGTGAATCCCAAGGTCAACTAACTAGACACTAGATCGATCTGGCGAAAACTGGAATGATGTTTTCCGCAAGGTTGGCTACAGTTATCAAATTAGCAAGGGTACATTGTTCACATGGAACGGCATTTTTACTCCTTTTTAGTAGGAACGGCTCATTATGAAAGGCACGAGAGAGAAAAAAGGGCAGTTATCTTCATGCGCCACCTTTCCATTTTCGACACCTCCTGGCACATACGGAGGGCATATCGTTTTGAGCCCATCACTTTTTTTCTTATAGTTTTATGAGCTGAATTGTCTGAACAGGGCTTTTCTTCAAGCCAACATACGCTTTCAACTTTCTCCCGCTTTCACCCATTTATGTCGTCCTAATCTTCTGATTTACAGCAGAAAAAAATGAAGATTTTTTTTTTCTCTTTGGCTATTTGTCGACTTTTCTATGTTAGCAAAAAAATATAATTGTTGGACGCATTGTTCTTCCTTATGTTCAATAACAACCTATTTCTGTTGTCTTCAAATAAAGGAAAAGAGTTAAACTAGAATGTTTACTTGCTCATTTTGGAATGCGCCGATACATTTTCTCTTGCTGCTGGTTTAGATACTTTTAAAAAACTTGGCTCCTTTCTCTGCTATTTCGACAAACTTTAGTCTGGATTTTTGAGATAACAGAAACAAAACATTGCGTATAAGCTGAACACGACACAGTGTACAAAATTTATACTTCCTGATCGTCGACCTACTCTACAAATCTAACAGTAGAGTGGTCTATTGCCAGTGCAACTCTTTAGCCTGAGTTTACAACGTTTTAACTCGAGGTTTTTCTCTTGTCCTAGTTCCTCTCAGGAGAACACAGTCATCCCATCCAGAATAACATGATAGCTTAAAAAAGACAAGAAAGTTAAAGAATTTTTGGAAGTTTGCTGCAACACCATCCGCAACTCTTTCAAAAAAAGGAAAACAAGAAAGAAAACTTTCACAAAGACAGATTTATCGAGAGGCAACATTACACCAACATCCTTCTTTCTCACAAAAATACTAAAATAGCCAATTTATTTGAACGCTGAACAATGTATTGAACAATCCAATCACTTAAATTGTTTATTTTTCTTCTTTTTTTACAGAATCAGTCGGCAACTCAACCAGTGCTCCAGTTGGAGGTCCTCCTCTGCCCGTTTTGCCCCCTGTTGTGTCATCCAGTCCTACACCCCTTTCAAGCTATCATGCTCCATCTGCTCTCCCGTCAGTTCAGAATTTAGTCCGCAGTCAAAGTTTTGACTATTCTTCAGTAGTTGTACCAAAAACGCCAAAGCCTGTAGGCAGTAGTAGTCTTGGGAACAGTAATGATACCGATGTCCATCTTGTGACCCCTATCCCGCTTACCCTAGCTCGTACATCAGGTGCTGGGCATCCCCTGAATCCTGATTATCACTTCAACTCGTCGACAATCTCCTCAGGATCCTTTGACGGGATCAACTCGTCGTCAATCAGCCCGTTTGTTACTCTCAACTCGACCGTGTTGAGAGCCCAGTACAAAAGCAATGCTCTGCTTCCATGCAATGTTCGTAATTCCGGGGATGGAGTCACGGTAAGCAAACAATTTTTTGGGTTTCTCTTCAAACAACTTTCTCTTTTTCTCTGACTTTTTGCCAAAAATATTGCTGACTAAAATGCATTACCATGTATTTCTCCAGAAAAAAATTATTCTTTTGCTTTGTGCCAAGAAAAAAAAACGGGGAAAGAGAGACAACAAAATTTATACTTGGTTCATGTTTATCTTTGCTAACGATCATCATCATTGGAACAAATAGCTTTCTCGGCTTCTTTTTTTCTCTATATAATAGATGATATATTTTTTTTGCCTGGAAGATGCACCCGAACTGAAAACAAGTAAAAAAAGAAGAAAGAAAATCTTTTGAAAAAAGTTAATACCATCACCTTCTTCAAAAGATAACTATTCTTCTTTCGAGAAAATATTTTTTGTATGCATTCATAATATTACAAGAGAAATTGTTCAAGTACCCATTCTTCATTCAGTTTATACTCATGTCCCTCTGTTAGCAACCATTTAAAAAGTTTGTCTTGGTCAAAAGCACTTTCTTCCCATGATAATTTATTTTCCGGACGAGTCTTTATGTCCAAATAATAATGAGCATTCAAAGTTTTTTTCTCTTTTTTCTCACATTCTTGAAAAGGTTGACGGTTTTTCATGTAGTTTACCTTGCCGCTATATAAAGGAGAAAGATTTTTTCGAGTTTCTAAAAACTTTACAAGTTGAACAAGAAGAAGCATTACGCAAGACACATTTTTAGGCAGAGGGCAATTTGCTCCAAAGAAAAGAGCACTCGTGGATTTTCCTGATATAAAAAGAGTAAAAGTGGAAAGCAATTCCTCTCCAGTTTTTCCTTTTTTGTGTATGTCCTCATTATTAAAACTCAAAGAAAATAGATCATTTACTTCTACAACAAGCGACAAGCTTTATTTTTCTCTACGATATGCATATAGGTTGACTTTTGACTTTCTCCAGGCCGTCATCCACCATTAACATTATTACTGGGGCTGATAGCTACTTCAATCTTTTTATGTTCTTACAGTATCTGCGTTTCCTTGCGTAGGATAACAGAACCACTAATAGATCCTCAAAGAAAAAAGTCTGTCAAAAATCAAGTAAAATAACTTGTGTCCTTATTAGCTATAATAAGAAAAGGTACAAGAAAGCACATACAACATAAGCATAGCCATAGTTCTTGAATTTTATAGGGAGTTTTTGTGCAAAAAAAGTTGAACATAAAAAAAATCTCGTCATAAATTATAAACATCTTGATAATTTTTCAAAGAGGAAAGCCCCCCTGTGCGTGACTTCTTAGTCCTTCTGAATCTGGAACGAGAACGGTGACCACACGACGCTTGTCTGGGTCATTATAAAAACTCCGTATGATAAGATATGATGCATTACACTTGAATAGCTAGCGTAAGACGCATATTTATTGGAGTTTTTTTTACTTGGCCATCCTCCTCTAACTATGCGGTGCGTGATAGCATTGTTAAAAAAATAGGAGGACACTCTTTCCTCTCCCAAGAAAAATGGGTATGGCTTCATTGCGGCTAATGTTTTGTACATGCCACGCATAAAATAACAAGTTAAGGCTGTTTTAGGTAGTTTGTCGGGTAGTTTTCTAGTATTCATTCGCCATGTTACCCCACCTCTTTGTCTTCCACCTCTTTTTTTTACTGTGAACCAAGGGATTGCCCTGCAGTTATTATGGGAAAACTACGCGTTTTCACAAGAGTAATGAGTGCTGCCAGAAAAAAGTGCAATAAAAATGCCAAGGAGCAAGCCATCCTCTTCTGCTGCTTCATCGATTTACCTGGAAAATGACGGGAAAAAAAGAAAACGTTTTTTTTTTTTTGTATTTCAAACTATATACTAACATACCAAAACCGGGTGGACTTTCACTATTGAATTGTTTTCTCTAAGTATAACAGGGTGTTAGGTAATACAGAGAGTATTAGAGGTGCTTTCCTCCTCAAAAGAAAGTCATTGGCATCCTCTTCTTTGATGTCGACTTAAGACAGGACTACGTAGTTTACTCGGGAATCCTTTAGATCTTTTTCTTGCCTTCAGCAGTCAAGTGTGATGCTCATCCCGAGTTTCTGTTATTATTCTTGTACTGATAGTATAAGAGAAGAACAGAAAACGGTTATGAAAAAAGAGGGTAAAATGGTAAGTTAGTCTCATGAAACCAATCTGAAAGTAACACCAAAGCTGAGCTTTCTTTCTCATTCTCGTTTGCTGATTCTCATCGTAAAGCCGAAAGATTTTTTTATTACTTTCTGCTTCATTTCTTGCACTATTAAACAATAACAGTTGTTGTTATAATCGTAATGATGATGAGGGAAAGAAGGATGTTGAAGGTTGAGTAGAATGGTAATTGAGAGAAAATAATTGAGTTTTTTTTCTGCTCGGTTCATATTCGGTTTAGCGTGTTTCGCAGGAGAAAGGAGAAAATAATCCAGGGTAAAAATGTTATTAACGCGAAACGAATGAGTTGGCCATTTAACGGTATTGAATGTGAAGGGCACATTGGAGAATAATATGTGGAGCACAGATTGCTGATTAATAATAGCCACGTAAAAGTGTAATAACGGAAGAAAAAGGCAGTAACAGTAACAGGATAATAATTGTAAATGAGCATGATAATGAGGGTGTGTGAAACTGAAAAGAAACTTATATACTAGTAATAGTAATAAGGAGGTTTTTGGAGTTTGCCATTGAGTGTTAGTAGAATAGGTCCAATAAGAATGAAAGTAGCCACTATGCCGGAATTAGGAAGAACATTATCGTCACAGGCAGAAGGCAGCAAGCTGATTAGTGATTATAATTTCCAATGAGATTTTTTTTTTTGTGCAATAGCAAAAGTTTGGCTGGCTGCCTTGTTTGTAAAGTATCAAAGAGAAATAGATGAAATAATTAGTTTCGCCAGTTAAGCAATGTAAAAAAATGGCGGGCTTATTAGATGTATTGATAATATTGCCTTAAATTTGAGCGTCCATGTATAAAGGTCCTTTTGATCCTCCTTTGTAACAATTAGCACAGAAGTAATTTGGTATAAAGTACAACTACATCGAAAAGATGCTATTTAGGTGTGCTCACTTTTGGGCTGCTTGTTCACGAGTAAAACATAGTTCTTCATAACCTAATTATAAACGTGTTTATTCTCTGATGGAACAACTTTTTGCTGACTCTGACCTCGAAACATTTTCTCAAAGAGAAAATTATATGCGTACCTATGTTGTAGGAAACTCATAAAGTGGCAAGTTTTCTCACACGCATAACAATAAGCCTGTTTCGGCCCAACAACACTCGAGAGAAATATTATACTCGGGAACTCATATCATAAGGTCCATAAATAGACAAACATAAAATACACACAAGCATATAAGTGAAGAAAGGCTTGAATTTATATGTAGCACAACTTTATGACGCTTGGAAAGTTTTGGACCTGGTGACTTCCTTTCTTCATTTCATTTCAATATTATTAATATTTATGTGTCTGTCTTTCAATTTCTCCTTTCGAGACTCTCAGGATTGTTGCAAAACCCAATGTTTCCTGCTGAACTTATAAGAATGAGATGAGTTAATTCATTTCTCCACAAATCCCAACGTTTCCTAATCGCCATGTTCCAAATAATAGCGACAAAGGAGATCTTACAATTTTCCTTCTTCCTCTATGCTTTTGATGTTGACGTTCCGCAAGGGCACACAATGACAATGAGATGAAAACAGGAAATGGATATGATTTGAACCGACCCACACATTTTCCAATTGTGTCATTAGACTCTGGCTCGTGGCGATTTTTACGTACCAAATTAACCTTTCTCAATGACACATATGTTCTTAGGCTGGAATCTTTCAGGGCCGGTCTAAAAAGTTAATTCGGGAGAGACAGAGGCTTTTTCAATTATTTAGGCTGCCAGGAATTCGCAGCTTACTAATAAAGTTGTCTCCGTTTGTTGTTTAAATGTCTGTATATGACCCACTTGCTATAGATGCATTATGCAGCAGTCGTAAACAACACAAGCAAGAAGCCACACTGTGGGTGCTATAACCAGCTGTCCGGTACTGATGCCGACTTTAAAAAATACTACTTAATACTTTGCCGAAATAGTCCTGAGTTACCGTGGAACTGGTAACCGGCAGATCCTGCCTAACACTGAAATCTAACTCCTGGTTTCTTAGAATTTAAAGGAAAAAATACTACTAATACTTTGCCGAAATAGTCCTGAGTTACCGTGGAACTGGTAACCGGCAGATCCTGCCTAACACTGAAATCTAACTCCTGGTTTCTTAAAATTTAAAGGTTGCGAAACAATGAGTGTTCAGGAAGTCGTTTAATTAAGGAATCCAACTAATAATCAATTAACTTTTCAGTTATCCAGTTTATTATCAACCAGTTCTTTTTCTCTTTCCTTTTAACAATTAAATTCGAGCTCGTGGCTCGCCAGAATCTAAAGTAACAATAATCTCAAAAATCAATGTCTCGACGCTTCTCTTCTCACCAACGATTTTTACACCGCGTCTCGACTCTAAAATACGTTATTTCATACGACTTGCGCATTTACAATCAAACAAAGGCTAAACGGAATAAAACTATTTACATAAACTCAATCCGTCCCGACAGCTAGCAACCATATATTATGTATATATAATTCTTATTTCTTCCGGGTTACACGTTTTTGCTTAGTTGCGCATATTGGTTTAGACCACGCTTTCGCCGAAAATCTTCAATTTTTAACGCTTCACTTAGTGCATTGGAAGCCAAAGGTGTAGCAAAAGACGTATTTTGACGAGTTCAGAAGAAACAAGATTTTTCGCTAGAATCGCCAAAGGCTTGAGGGCAATAAGTGAAAAGGTTGTATAATAGAATACAGAACATAATCATGTCTTGGGTTGCTTGTAGTGACAGTATCGTATTGTAAGCAGGAAAGCAGGAGAAAGCACTGAACGTCACGCAGAACCAAAAAATGGAAATAATGTGGGAAGCCGGTGTTTGACTTTCATCGTTTGAGCTGCTTCTGCTGTGAGAGAAACTTTCTTTTTGTTAAAAGTTCATTCTCTTTGCTTCAAGTTTGTAGATTTTCGCTTGAAGGAGGAAGCTTCATATTTTTCAACTTTTTAAAGGAGTAATACGGCTTCTTTTGAAAGGAGTAATACGAACAAGTTAGGAGAGTGTTAGCGTGATGAAATTCATCGCTATTTTTTGAGTTTGTTCTGCAAGCGAGGTTTAGAAATAAAGATGGATTTACTAAATTGAATCGGCCGATTGTTCCAAGTCTGAGTAAATTTATCATGTTTATATTTTTCGGCATTTTAAAACATTGAATAAACTTCGTGGGAATATGTTTGCAATGATCATTTGTTCGTTTAATATTCTACAATTTGGTAGAGAATTCAGAAGGCAAACTTACAAATAGGATTAGCAAGAGAAAAAAATGATACACAGAATGGCAAAGAAGGATTTACTTTTTACTACGAAGAAACACTTTGTTTGACGAGGTGCCGAAACCCGAAACAACAATTTTGTGGGTGTTCTTCATCCATAAAACTGCCTATCACCGAAAACGTCTGGTTTTATAGAACCCATTTTTGGATCACAATTCATTCATTGAAATGAAAAATACAGCTTCTTTCTGTTTGATCTCTTCAAGGTTCACATTCAGATCTTCATGCAGCAGCCAAGATGAGCTTGAAAGAACATTATTCATACAACTTCGATTGCTTTCTCCCGTGATTTGAGTACATTGTGGTAACATAATAGGATTAAGCTTCGCATGAGCTATGAATAGAGAATTTAATATACACACACTATACATGATTTTATTAACGATTTTACGATGGGAATCAGATCATATTTGAAGAATTTTAAGCCTTGCGTGCATAAGCGCAGTAAAAATTAAACATCAGGAATGAGTACTCCAAATTTTGTGCATTACCTGGTTGAGGTATTGTAAAAACTGAACTACTGATTTCCTGGTCGGTCAGCTTGTGACGAGTCAAGCAAGCGAATCTAGATCTCGAATCTTCGTGCAGATACATAATGGATTACGAGGTCGCCATTAGGTAGAATATGGAATCGTCCATCTTCATTTTCTTGGAAACCTAAATCCACAAAGGACAAAGACGGATAGGATAAATATGATGTTAGGTTTTACCGTGTGGACTTGGCGGAAGGCGTATCCAAAACGAAACCCAAGCTAGCAACATTTCGCTTGAAATGGGGCTGTGATTTCCAGAATTAAAATGTCAATTGTAAATTGCCCTTTGCATATTTGCAAAGGGAAATGCGTATTTAAACTTTGTGACAATAGGATACAAACAACCACGAAAACGGTTCGGTTAAGGATGTTAGGATGTACAACTTCTCGCAATTAAATGCAGATTTTCTTGAATAATTTACATGAAATCGAGCTAAGCTACTATTTACCATATATTGCACGGGGCTGTTTTCCCAGCGGTTTTCCGTCACGCTCCCAGCCACTAATTTGTATGAAGTCTCTTCCACCTCCCATCAGGTCCACTTCACATCGAAGCAAGACTGATACTTTACTTCCTGCAGGTACTTGATGAGGAATCATTCTCACTTTGGCAGACCATTGCTGGGCTATCACTGTAAATAAATGTTAATAATTAATATGTATAATTCAACCTGGATGACAAAATCAAGCCTTAAACACCCGATTGTCAATTATACTAAAATTCTCAGTTAACCCCATTCTAGAAATTATACCACAATACAATCCAAAGGTTGGGGAAAAATTATTTTCTTTATCTTGTATTTCAGAACCGACAACACAACAGTAGTAAAAATACAACACTCGAAGGGAAAGGAAGGAAGACAGCATTATGCAAACAGTTTTGGCTAGACAGACACCTCATTGCGTTTCCTGCAAAGATTTCCATTACTTCTCCAGTAATTTCAACATTTGAGAACACAATTTTGCAGTCTGCTTTTTAAATCTGAAAATATTTCAGCATTAGAGAGAAAAAAGAACAAAAGGAAGTTTGTTTCGGAAGGAAAATGAGTTGAGAATCATGCAATATGCATCTGCATAGGTGAGCACTTTAGCCCTGGTAAAATACCGGCATGAAGACTTTAGATTAAGATTACTCAAGACATACACTTTTCTCTGTCTTACCAGCCCTGACTTGAATATCACGAGACCGTATGGCTCCTGCGGAGTTTGAAGCAAGGCATCTGTAGGTTGCTGAATGGATGTCCTAAAACAGTCCCAAAGGAGTAAGAAAGAAGAGTGTTCAACGGTAATTGCATATTTTAATGCTAAATTTTCTCAAAAATGAGGTGGTAAGGAGGTATGCATACTGGGAGTGAAGCGTGAACAAAGAGTCTGGCGAGCAACGGAAAGTGCGAAGCATATCAGCAAACGAACCAGGAAAATTGCACTTTCACAAAAATCATCGAAACAAAAAAGGAAGGGAAACGGGAACGCCACTTAAATTGAAACAAGTTTCGCTAAACAAAATTTCCCAGAGAGAAAGGTTCGGAGAGGGAAAGCTGGAGAAAGCAAGTTGAGACTGGGCATAAAATCATACTTTCCGGAACATAAATGTGGAGAACAATAAGCGACAAAAATATCGAGCGTAA
>JAAXOA010002916.1:0-12341 GCA_036561885.1 Salina celebensis
CATACTTAACTTGAAGCCATAGTTCACGGCTATTTGTATAAAAATGACGAATGCTTTCAATGAATCTGTTACGTACTAGTTGGCAAAACGAAAAAATACTTTATTGTTGGCTAATAAAGTGTTATTTTTATTTTAAAAGAGTTTTTTTGGCGAGTCTCGTCAGTGGTCAGTTTTACTGTTTGGAATTCGCTCGCGTTACACTGGTTCAGAATTTTTAAGATGATGTCAATGCTCTCTTGACTGTCAACTTTCAGTTTTTACGATAGATCACGTAATAGATGTTAACCCCCAAAACAACTAGTTTTTCTTTGTGGGAGCTGGCCAAACAAACTTATATTTTAAACACATAAAACGACAAGAATGAATTCGTCATTCGTCACTGCATAATACGCAATTTTTGTTAGTAGGCAAACATTTTACATGCATGAATAATTCTATTGATTTATATATGAATAAATTTTATAATTACTGAACCGTTTAATTGAACAATGTGTTTTAATTCTTTCATACAAATTACTGTGCAAAACACAAACTTCCTATGTAAATGTGGAGGCTCGCCTTACAAACAATGACCAATCTTGATCATTGTCGTAAGCGTTTATTATAAGTTTCCGTGTACAAAAATGCTAAAATGTACATTTGCTTGCACAATTATCTTTACTGTCACAAATTTTGCTAAAAAAGAATCTAACTTTGAAATCGAGAATATCGATGCCTACTCAATTACCAGTCAAAACGCATAGTTTCTATTTTTGTGGTTATACGACCCAAATCTTATGTAGTTCAGTAATTTTCCTTCATATTTCATAGCTGTGACAAGAGTATCCAAGAATGGTGCTAACAGATTCATCTTCCTAGTAATTGAGAACAACCAAAAACCTTCCTGGATTTGCGCATTTCCTTCATCCTTTGTTTATGGGGCATTTCGGTCAACAAAGAAAACCAAAAACATGAACATGTCGTGTCACACAACATAAGATTGCAAATGAGCTGAAAACAGTTTCGATTTCGAAACTCAAGAACATTTTGCGCTTTATTTTTCCCCAATAATTGTAATGAACCTTTAAAAATGCTGTTTCATAATGTTAATCACAGTATCAAATCGGTATAATCCATGTATTGTTTTTTTCCGAAAGCCACAATTCAGCACATGGTGTGGTAACTGAAACCTCGACATCGCAACTGCATGTTTTATACTAAAACAAAAAAATATTTCACAAGCGGCACGTGAAAACTGTCTGATTCTGTAAACCTCGGCTTAAACTTCGAAAAGAAAAAACAGAATTGTGAAATTGAGTCATATTCAGAGCTTGAAACCTTGAGAATGTTTTTGCTGTTGACTCATCGAAGATAAATGGGATGTTTTCAAAACAATTACTAGATTACTTACCAACTTACTTCAGTCCCTTTCAGTCGGAGTTCTGCGCACAAATTCAAATGAATTGATCATTCTATAAGCAACTGTATTAAATTAATCTGCCCCTAATCAGGTATTCATTTCCTCATTTCACATAAATTTCCACTGCTTTCTTGATTTACAATTACGATCCCTTTTTAACGCAACTTAGTCGAAACCGCAACCCTGTCCTCGTCATAGTTCAGTCACCCATTTTTTGGATTCTTTAAAACATAAAACCTCCCAAATCCAAACAAAATTAGCTGTGCACTCAACCTACTCCAAGTACCGCTCAGTTATTCACAGTTTTGCTCGTGATCATCCCATTTTCTTGCTGACCTCGTTCAGTTCCTTTCACGCTGCGTCATTCCCCATAAAGAGTTCCCAACGAAGCATTTTAAACTTGAATCTTAAGCTATGCTTCATTATATTTCTCCATGTTATAAATATAGCCAACAAAAGAATAATTTTCGGCCTAATTTTCACTCGTAAGTGTTTTTTAAGGACATCACTTAAACGATTTAGATTTAGGATAAAACCTTTTTTTGTTATTTTTCACAGTGATTTATCAACGTTTTAACTATGTCATCCTTAATTTACGTTTAAATCACTGTCATGTCAGACACTGTCTATCTTCGCATTCATGTGTCCATACGGAGGCTATTGAGCTCTGCGAAAAACAAACGTGATTATGAACTTCATTGGGCGAGCAGTGTAAAAAAATGTTTGCAAAAATGCAATCACTGTGTACCCACGCGTGTGCGTGTGTACTTTACCAGTTATAATATTACTGTGAATTTAAACATTAAATAATATTTTTGTGAACGTACACCAGTAAAAGGATGTAACGTTTCTTTTCTGTATGCAAAAAGAGAAGGGAGGGAGATGATATAAAAATCCATAGAATGCATTTTATAATGCTACAAAACAAAAATCACTCATTTCAAAAAAATAGTTTGAAGGATACATCTCTGAAAAAGGAAGGACAAATATTTTTTCCATGTACGCAAGCAAAAGTTGCGATATGGAAGTTTAGAAGGTTAAATATTTTAATGTTTTTTCAGCCATCCTGTTTTGTTTGCAAATGTTTTTCAACCACAATTACTGGATAAAATTTTGTACTTGTTTGAAACAAAGCTTTGTTTTTACTAGCTTAACTAGATAACTTTTGGCTCTTGTTCAATGGATATTCTTAAGAAATGATTTTTTAAATGAAGTGATTTCATGATTGATTTATTTTCCTACACTGGCAGTGATTACGTCCACCATTCTGAACACTACAGCGTGCTCGTATTTACACAAGATGTATTTCGAAATGGAGGAAAAAAAATGAGCCTTTACAATTTTGTCATGTCATGAACGAGCAATACAGTTCAAGATGAAAAAAGTAACATATTCTCGACAAGAATATCCCTTACAAAAAAAGTATACAGAAAACAAGAAAAATTGTGTAATCAACCAGCAAACACTGTACAACAGGATTTTTTTGTAACACGCAAGAGACTTTTTTTTAAACACACCCCCATTGAAAGCAAAAAGTGCCTTAAAAAGAAGACGACTGTAAGGGTCCCTGTTGGTGTTGCAGTAAAAAATGGCTTGCACAAAAAAGGGCAAGTTGTAGTAGAATACATACAGGTTTTACTAGCAGAACGTGTCAACATCAACATAATCATTGCTTCAATTTGTATAGACAGTAAGAAAAATATAAACGTAGACTATAGCGTCTTTCAAAGGCAGGTTAATGAACAGATCCAAATGTTGCGGAATCGCGAATTTTAAATTTTTATACTGAATCTAAATGAATTTGTAAGGATAACGAAACAATTTTTTTGTGGAGTTACACACAACGTGAACTACCTCGAGAAAAGGTTACCAGAGTTCAAAGACTACTTCTGCGATTATGCAGTACGGTAACGGTTTTGACAGTTAAATATAATTTGGAAGAATTGGATTCTAACAATTGAATAAGTTAATCAGATTGTAACAGAAGATTGATGATTTCTAAAGTAGTAGAGTAAAGAACTGCAATGAATAAGTTTGCTATAAAAAATCTAAGGGCTCTCTGTAGGGATGTAATAGTTTCCTTGAGTGTGAGCGTAATATGAATGATTTGGAGTCAAAATGTCATTAGGAAAATGGCATCAGAAGATGTCCAAAGAGGTGGTTATGATTTGGAGAAAAAAATGTCTGGTCAATGATCGACTGTTGAAGTGAGCTGCAAACAAACAACCCAGCCAAGGAAAAAAATATGTAGTTTCTTAATGGTCATTAATTTAGCTGTTTGAGAGGACCCTTCAATGGCTTTGATGTTTTTGCTCTATTGCATGATGTTGATGAAAAAAGTGACCATGCAAAATCCTTCATGTACATTTTGCAGCCCTGTGCGTCTACTTTGACCACTGAAGCCTTCCCAGGTAAACAAAATAAACAAGGTGAGATATTTTTTATGAAACACAAATATGATGGACAAAAACATTAATTTTTTCATTTATTATTTTAGAGGAACCTACAAAATATGAATGAATCACGTACTTTGAAAAAAAGTATGTAGGGATGGCTGGCTATTGGCAAATAACAAATTGTTGAAAAGTTTCAAAAGTACACCCCAAAAAGTTGATCTTCCTGGTTATTGCGAAACAGCAAAGGCTCCTATGGTAGGACTAATAAGATATGTGTACCACAAAAGGCCCTCGCCGCAGATAAACGATAGAAGAGACACCCATTTGGAGAGAGCCAATGCGAGCCTGGAAAAAAATAACAATTGCATAATACTAATCAAAATGTAAATCATAATGTAACGTGATCTTCATTCTGTGTAGACAAACAAGTTGTTTATGACGCACAATATGTCACGGTCTACCTTCCTTCCTGACTACTATAATTATATGCTTTTTATTTCCCACTGCGCAAACGGCTAACGATGATTAGAGTCTAACGCATAGCGTACTTATTGACCTATTGACGAGTAATTTTGGTTGTTTAATTTTGCGGTGCAAAGATGTTATCTATTGACAAGTCCTTACGAGTCCCCATCCTTGTTGACCACAACCACAGTGTAGTTGCCTGAACTTGATCGTTCGGCGAAATCTCTCGAAATAAAGCATCAAAATAAGAATTTCTGATCTAACGGCAATGGGAAAGGATGTTTGTTTCCTTAACCTTTACATTTCATCTAGGGAACAAGATTAACTCGCCAATATCTTATGGAGTCATACTGACAGATGTGTAGTTTGTTGATCTCACTTTATGATCCATGTGACAATGTGGCTTCCACTTGAACGTATCTTCTTTTTCTTTTTGAGAGGTGGTTTATGCGTGGACGCTCCTTCAACCGTTGCAATGTTATCCCCACGCTGATATCCTTCTTCATGTACCTTACCGAAAGACCTGACTTCATCATCGTCGCCACTGAATACGTCATCTTCTCCGTCGTCATAAGATTCATATGTGACTTCTGCATCTTCATCAATTTTTCCACGCATTCTCTTGATCATACTAGCTTTAAGGCAAGACTGTGCTTTTATGATTTTGTTCATCTCCTCTGCCACGGTTGACTCAGAGTCTTCCTTTTTGCGACACTGAAAATATTTTCCATAAAAACTGCCAAGGTTCATTTAGGATAAAAAGTAGAAAGACAAATAAAGTGTAATTGGACACCTTGGTTTTTCTCTCTGAAGTTTTAGGTCCATCAAAGCAGCTTGAACTGCGACAGCACAGGGTTACTCCATGGACTACATGGAGAGACCGGAAATGGTCTGTTCAGACTAAGAATTTTGAAGAAATTAAGTTGTATATTTGACTTACATACATGCAATAGTAGAGAATATGGCAGAGAGACATATGCCTAAATGGAAGTCGACAGGGGTGAGAAATGGCACATGTGTCAGGATTGGGTTTGTTGAGTATTCCAATGCCACCAAAAGGATGAGTAGTCCTGCCTTATATGAAAGTTAGAGTATTAAAGTAATCCCCAAGAATTAGAAGTATTTTGTCCTTACAATGATAAAATTGCCGATTACGCCTGCAATAGCATGTTTACTATTTCGAATAATCCATAAACTTGCGAGAGATAATATTGCAAGGAGTGCGGTGGGAATGAAGTAAGTGATTGCATGGCGCAACCACATTTTCTTGAAACGGAAACGAATCGTTAGTCGGGAATAACTGCCACCTTGAAGGGATTTATTATTTTGAAGATTAAGCTTAACTACACTTTTTCTAGGTTATGCTCTAGCGTGTTTAGTTATACCTGTGTCGAGGTAAGTCCGCTGGGAATGGGTTTCAACATACTGCAAATAATAGCTTGATGTGCCAGCTAGCATAGATTTGTCAATTTTTGAGACATCGGCAGATTTGGTTCCATTACGCCATGAATATGTGACACTGTCCGTTTTGTGACCAACTTTTATAGAAACAACAAATCAATAAGTTTAATTTTGGAGAAGCGAGCGCGCATGATGTATGATAAGCGATATTCATTCACTCACAGCTTTCTAAATCAATGTCACAATTTAAAGTATGCAAAGGAAAGAGTTTCGAAACGACTCGGACAGGACACAACCACAGTCATCCTAAGTTACAAAAAAGTGGTTGTTAAAAGATGCGTTGATGCGACTTTCTCTTTTTTTTGTGAAAATAGAAAATGTAGCGTATATTTACTGAAAGTGTTCCTGACCTGGATGTTTTGAGAATGTCACCATTCGCTGATAACCTGACGATTTGATTGGAAAATCCACTGTTGCCTCCAGCATTGTGGACATTCGTGGCTACCTCATTCATTATGAAAGTGTCCTGTTGCATGCGATATTGCTTCAGTCGTGATTTTTCATGGCATGATAAAACATTACATTATTTTGATTCAGAATTTTAACTTAGCTCACAGGAATCCAAAATCGTGACATGAAATCAGGGTTATCAATCTACGAGAAAAACATTTAGGGTTTTCTAACCTAACTTTTGTGCTATGTGGAATTTGTACGAAAAACTCATGTGCATACCAGGATTTCCGAAATGATGTTCTTTGCGCTACTATCTCCTCCACTTTCAAACACCAATCTTGGATCATTCCACATTTGCATTAAAAGTAAGTTCACCGTGACCGTCTATTTTCGACAAAATCAGGCTTTTATTTGCGGATTTGCTAATTTTACACAAAAGAAAGTTTCTCATACCGATTGCCCTTCGTTGATTTCGACAATATTGCGAAGAAATGCGAAAACCTGAACATCCAATGGACCATCTAAAATTCACTCATAAAAGTTATGAAAAATTAATGTGATTTGTTGTATTATATGCGCATTACTTAATAAAAAATATGTTACCTCCATACTGAGGTCTAACGCGATTATCCGAATGAAGCGCTAGGTCATCCAAAATATCTGAAATCGCTGGACCGCTGGCTGTTCTAAACAAACACGTGCGAACAAATCTTTCATGTTAACCACATTTCATTTCAAATTTCCCAACTCACATCCTATTAGGATCTGGAAAATCCGTGCAATTTAAAGCGATTTGTAATACCTTTTAGTGTGAACTTGAGACAGAAACGTGCAAACCAATAGCACAACAGTTTTAGCAATATTAGCTCCTGGTACAATTAACATTATGATGAATTGGATACTAGTGCTAATTACGGGTCACAATGGACAATGCACCACAAAAACGGTTCATTTATTCACATGTTGCACAATTTTTGAAATCTAATTTGTACTAAAAGTATCAAGATTGTGGATGCAATTGTATGCTTGATGTATCTAGCTTTACGTCACCAACTGAACTTGATACAAAAGGAACAACGTACTCAAGTTAGGAGTCCTCTTCTCTGGACATTGATAATTGGTCCAATTAAACTCAATTGGGTTCATTAAAGAACATAGGGTTTAAAGAGAAACAAGGCAATGATCTCTATCTTCATAGATATATTATGCAAAAGAGCCGTTTAAAAACTCATTTCAAACTTTTTTGAGATGTACGAAAGCATTCGTTCTTTTTATTTCATTTCAGCACGACCAAATAACTAAAACAAGGAACAACATTGCAGTACACACAAAATTCACATCAAATTAAATTCCTTATAAGTAGCTCATAGTTATAGGAGGGTTTCTCTTCGAAGCGGAAATATATTTGTACATGATGCAATCAATACTTAATTCTAATCCTACTTAACTTAAGTATACTATGCTATTACACATTGTAAAACTACAAACTACGGTAATTTAATATCTTTGTAGGTTCGTTTCTTACAAACTCATTATCAACGCTTATATTTTTGAGTAGGAACATACCTGAAAGGGAAAGCAATGACAGTGGTCCAAAGATGGTATACTTATAGGTGATGGCGTCCATGAGGAAAAGGCGTTTTGTAGTTTTACAAGGAGTTGTTGGTATTGTTTTAGAATCAGGCAGAAAAAAACAACTTAGCACTGTCATTAGAATATCATAATTAGAACTGGCCAATGTATTTTACAAGATAAGTTAGCAAGTTTTAAAACACATTTCAGTTCCACAGGAAACACACTGATTTTTATTATTAAATTCTATTAGTTTTCTTCGAATTACCTGTCTAACGGTCAGAACACATAATGAACTAAACACGGATGCACTAATAAAATATCTCAAAAAACTAATATTCAATAACAAGGAACATGGTACAGTGAGCTGAGCATTATAGTTTCTAATAATAAATTATACTTTTAACTTAGAAGTGCAATTTTAAACTAAGGAAAACAAAACTTTCACTAAACAACGTGTTTGTCTGATTCATTCATGATACTTGAAAGATGTAATGGTGGTTTGATAATGTTGATCGAAAGGCAGATACATTTTCGTTGATTTCGCGTTGAGTAATTACAATTACTGGCTCCTAATCTGAAAGAAGACTAATTTTTGCGTAGCAAATCCATATTTCCTTTAACGACTAACCTGCTACGTGGAGTTATTATGCAAGTTCTCCGTATATATGATTTCAGGATGGCATCTGGAGTTGAAGAGGTAGAATGGGCAATCAATTAGCATCCATCAATGTTTGGTAATAAGCTTCTTCCTATTAGAAAAATATTCCACGAAGAAAGATTAGAGTCCGAACATTTGAAAAGATGCATTATTACACGTAACAAAATATTAATTTATACAAGAGATTAAAACAAAATTCCAGCACGGTTCGTTGCAAAGGAGTGAAGTGTATAAACTTTGTACATGCGACATTAAAATATTGAAACGCGATGATGGTCCTCAGTCGTTGCATTAGTCTCTTCCGTCAATAAGTCAGAAGTAAAGTAAAAAGCTACCAAAAATCCTATTCAAAACTTATGTTAGAAAGAAAGTTTATATACGACAAGCTATAACAAAAATATCAAATTATGTGAGCATAGAGTGCAATATAAAAAATCAAAATAAACAATGCATTAATTTTTAGCTCAGCAAAGTAAAAAAGGTTTGGACAAGCGAAAGTTAAAAACTGTCGAAGTAAATGTTACGTCATAGTTGATTAAAACAATAGTTAACCAGTTGATTTTATGGAGTAACAATTTGAACTCAATCTGTTGGACTAATATGAATGAAGAGAGAGTAATAGTAATGCATTTTTGATGATGAGAGGATGTAACTGATGATTGTTTGTTTTTTGTAAACGATTTTTCTAACCTTGTGTACGAAATATCTCGTCTCCTGATTCAGACATCCCTTTCATCTCACTTAACACATTTGAAGGAAAGTGAGAGATTCAAAAGTGGGCCCAGCCAACATTTTCAACCGTTTCGGTAAAACGACTTATTTTGTAAAATATGTTATAAAATTTACTTGTCCGACTAGATAAATTACACACCTATTTTGCTTGGATAAAACACGTACCTCTCTCCAAAACTTCCAACAAACGAGGGGGCATTTATTTTCTGGATTTGGTAAATGTAGCGAATTGGAATGGTTTCAAAGAAAAAGGGTAGAAACCAACATACCTGGAATCTGATATCGGTTACCAGAAATTATAGGCTATGCTGATTCCTCCTCCTCGGCAGTGGGACGTGAATTGTACTCATCGGTAGATTCTCCATTTTTATGCGATTTGATGCTCGGTGGGCTACAGGTTTCCCAAGATCCTTTAGGCGATTGGGATTTGGATGGCTTGGTCTCTGACGAAGAGTGAGAACTTCTCGGTTTGGGGGACTCATCGCGTGGGGACGAGTGTTTGCTTCTCGTCTTCTCATCTTTTCTATCCCGATCACGGTGATCTTCTACATAATTTATATTTGTTATCATATTTAAAGGCATTACAAAAATAATTCGAATTATCGAAATTTTTAGGTATACGCACCTTTGTCACGTTTTCGACTTTCCTTCTCCTTTCTGTCTCTGCTCCTGCTTCTTGATCGCTTTCTTTTATGCTTATCTTTGTCCTTGCTACGGCTTCGTGATCGTTTATCTCGTTTTCTACTGCTGGAATGCTTCGATTTTCTATCCCTAGACCAATCATCATGAAGAAAAAATATTAGATTACAGAATCCCATCGAGTTGACTAAAAGAAAGTAAATACACTAGTATTATACGTANCGAGTTGACTAAAAGAAAGTAAATACACTAGTATTATACGTACTTCGAGGAATCTCTTTTTCGATCAGTGTCTTTGTCCTTCCGGTCCCTTGATCTGGACCTCTTTTTCCGATCCTTTGATTTTGAATTATGCCGCTGCTGGGAGCGAGATCGACTTCGTCGCCCTTTGCGCTCGTCACGTCTACTCTTATCTCGTTCGCGTCCTCTTTCTTTGTCACGAGCAAGTTCACGAGCAACACGCTTCTGTTCCCATTCCCGTTCCATTTTCTCACTAAATTAGTCAAATCAAGTACGTAAATTATTTCAAGGTAACCATCGTGTCAGCAGGCCGAAATATCCGGTACCCTTACCGTTCCTCTTTATCTCGAATCTCCCTAGCTTTCTTGATATCTTCCATGTTTTTACGAAGCATTGCAAATCCCACATGTTGTTTCCCCATGATGTGGTCATCAAGCCTGTGCTGAGCTTCCCCAATGATTAAGTACGAGCCGCAAACCTCGCAAACCTGCATAGCCTTGTCCGGATTCCATTTGAACTCAACTTCATTTGATCTACAATTTCAAAAAACACGAAAACGCCGTTATTGTATTCAATCCTGATTCACATATTAACAGATAATGAACATAGATAAGTGCGCACTTTAATTGCTCACGCTCTTCCTTCAACTGGTCACAGAGCTTCATGAGCCCCTGGGCCTTCTCAACGTCTCCGTCACAACCGGCCGCTTCGGCTTCTGACAACAGTACATTAATCCGATCTGTCAGTAGAGCGATTTTCTCTGCATTTTTCGAGCCAGGGCCAGCGTAAGTTCCCTGAAAAAACACAATCATGAAAATGGTGTCTTATTACCACGTGCAAAACTAAATTCACGTTTGAGACATTTTGTGACTTTATATAATTGTTACCCCATCGGGTCCATTCGCTAATGCGATTCTCATTTTCCCTCGTTTGATTTTAGCCTCAATATCGGATATCATTTTCTCAGCAAATCTTATAAAGTCCGCTTCATACACCGACTTCATCTGTGCATTCGCCTCCTCCTGGTACTTCTTTCGAAGCTGATCATCATGCACCTTAGCACAAGGTCCAAGGTCAGCTTTCGTGTTGACGAAAAGCTCATTTGGACAGAAACAAACTAGATAATGGGAGCATACCTAAAAATAATCCATATATCCATAAGTTTAAGCACTTTTCAAAACCAAGAAACCGTCTGCATTAGAGCAAGCTTTACTTACTGCAGAATCATCCCAACGATAAGTTCTCGGCTTATCTGTCGGCAGCGCATCTCTATCCCGTCCCATCAACTCATCCAAAATATTCGACATAAAATTCTTTGCCATTTTAGCTCTTCCTCGATCACAATTTTACACATTAACAAACCATAATATACTAGCCACACTCAGTCAGTGTCTTCTTATCTTCTAACCTGAGCCATTTCCACTTAGAACCTTTAAGGACCTTCTCTGTTCACCACCGCCACAAAAAACAACAAACCCGCAATTAGCTTCCAACTTCCGTTTCATTCATTCGATTACTCTCTCATCTGCTCTATTTGTTTACATTTTAGCTTATATTCAAATTTTCCCCTTCCCGGGCGTTTTCAACGCACCCCAACACATCATACCGCAGCTATACTGAACAAAGACCTTTATGTCTGTTCCATCGTATGCATTTTACAGGTGTCTATTCGCCCCACTACCTGTTCACCAATGAGCCCGCCCATCTCTTTTATGCTTCAAGAACCATCTGCTTTTCTCGCTCAACCAAATCCCAGCATGCTTTTTTCGCCCATGCTTTACTATCTGGGCGAAGTAACAATTCCGGCGGTATCGCGCTCCTGACTCGACAAAGTATTTCTACTACTGGCCTTGTCCATTTTTCTTGTCTCAAAATATTCTCCAATTTCCCACACACTAAAATATCTCTAAAAGTTCAGTATACTTTGTCGAAAGACTCATTCTTTTTGCATAGACTACCTAAATTTGCAAATTCCACGGAGCCAGGACCTGTCCATGTTAGAAATTCTTTTTCTCCAGAAGTGCATGTAGAAAGAGTTTTTTTTAGTTCACGGAGAGTAATTATGTGTTTGTGGAGGTGATTTACTAAAGACGACGTGTTCTATCTAAAAAGAAAGACAATAGATATTTTGCAGAGCCTTTTGGTGGTACAACCTCCACACAACGCGGACGGTGGGGAAGTCAAGGTAACAATAAGTTCCAACTCTGTTAGCCTATTATGATAGTCTAGTTTATTGCGAATTTTATGTGGTGTGTCATCGTCGTGTTGTGATGCATGCTTTAGTTGCATGGTACAGTTAGGTGGATACTTTCTTTTGGGAGGTGATCGCGAGATTGGATGGACGTGGTTTTGTAAGGTTATTTTCTGGTCTGATTTGCAGGGT
>JAAXOA010002917.1:0-12333 GCA_036561885.1 Salina celebensis
ATGGTGTAGGAGGAGATGCATTTATAAGAAGGTGAAAAAATGTGTTTAGTAAAATTAATAACAAACTAAAGTTCCTTAAAAATTCAATGATGCTTGTCGGGTGTATTGTTTATCCAAATCTCGTTGAGACGCATGCGACGGCAACTGCCTTGGTAGCATAGGCTACAGCAAATTTCAGAGCATGCTTGGGCGACGGCGCGGGTTTGCTTAGCCGATTTTTGTGGTCCCTATGGACTTCTTCCCGATAATAATCTACTGCACATTATGCAAAGTTTACTTCTCGGGTGTGATCTACTGCACAGTATGCAAAGTTTACTTCTCGGGTGTAATCAACTACCTATACAATGAAAGGATACTTGTACTTGTCGGGTGTAACTTGTCGGGTAGAATGTTATCGGCTTGGAAGGTCTTGAGTTGGTGGGTTTCGGGTAAAATAACCCCACTGAAAATCCCACACAAACACTAAAAACACGTTGACAACGCGATGGAAAGAACGACAAAAAAAACTTTGTTCTTTCTTCATGAGCGACAAGATGTCTTGTGGAATGCCTGCCCAAGCTTCTTATGTCCATATTTAATAAAATTTCATATTGAGAAGTTTACATGTAAATATCTTCTTTCAAGCTATTTAAACTGTTCAGATTCTCCGCTGCTCCCCAAATGATTTTTTGTTCGATTCACCTTAAAATTTATCGTTAGAAATATCAACAATGCACAGTCCACGTATTTCATTTTCGATTGTTTGTGGCACAGTAATGAGAGAAGAGCTCACGGAAATATTTACAATTGTTCGTTTGAATTAATGAATTTTAGAAAATTGACCGAAAAGTTAAAACTGATATATAAACATTTGAAACATCAAAGCTTTATAAAACCGAACCGTCAATATAGTATTTACGTTTTTAATATAGTTGGTCTGTTTCCTAACAATTACACTAATTGCACTAGCTTAATATTTCTTCCAGGAAAGCTTTTCCTAAAATTCCTAAACATTCATTTTCTAAAGTATAGAAAAAAATGCAAATAATGATGAATGGTTTAGTAGCTTAACTGGGGAGATCTGAGTTTAAAATCTTTCATTTCATTCATTTTCACCAAGATCAAGGTCGAACGATCCATCGAAGTTAAAGAATTGTAAGTCCAAATATTAAAATGTGGGTTGCATAACGTAAAATAATGGATCAGCGATGACATCTTCTGTGGAACCTTCACGTGCTTTACAGGCCCCTTGAAGTAGAAAAAGCTTATCCGCATACTTATTGCTAGTGAGGAGGTCACATTCGTATTCTGGATGACAACTACTTGACGACTGCATCAAAATAACTTGTGGAGCTGTTGGGCTAGGTCCAGATTGTTTTAGATACCTTTTCTTTCTTTACTCACAAATAATGGTATCAGTTTGTTTTCACCTTAGATCAATAATGGTAATGGATGTATGGTTTAAAAGTAGTACGATTAGTGAGATTTATCCAAGAGACGGACGGACAAAAAAAACGGCCATGTCTCACTTAAAACATTGAATTCAATCAAATTCACTCTTATCCCTACTTCGCGTGGATTGAATCAATATTTCCACGTCACACCGCTGACCCCCAAGCTTTGTAAGAGAAGCTCGTTTCCAAGAATCACATAAACTAAGATAAAAAAAACCGATATAATTTCTATATAAATGCTGGTATTCTTACATTAGTAGATTAGTACAAGAGTTGCGAACTAGTTTATTTTTTCAAAGCCATCTCAAAATCAACGGTTTTCATCATGAATTTGGGAATGTTTGTAGCATATGTAATGGGATTACACTTCGCTAACTCATTAGTAGTAGTCAATTCGAGAAACATTCGAAGGTCCAAACGGAGTGTATCCCTACCACAGGTACAGAAACACAGATAACAAAAATGAAAAAGCGAAGAAATATTAAAACCATTATTCTTTCCCTGAATTTCAGAACGGTCCAACTGCACAACCAGATATAACGGTGTTCCATGTGACATCTGATATAGTGTACAGATACGCAATTACAAAAGTTTCTTCTCAAGTCGTTAACACGGACATGCTTCGGGGAAAGGAAGTGACATTTAGTGTTGTCTTACCGGACACGGCATTTGTCTCCAAGTTTGCAATGTAAGTCTTACTACTCTTCATTTGCCAGTCTCCCTCCTGGACACAATTTTAAGTAATATCCTACTAATAAATCTAAAACCCGCAACGTACATCCTAGTTCTCTCATGAAAACATAGTTTAGTTAACCTAAATTTATATATGCAAAATTTAACAATCCAACAAAAATAGGTTGAATGAATGTGGTTAGTCAGTATATGTAATGTGTATCAATATGTTTTTCAAAACATTACTCAACTTGCAGGGTAATGGATGGAGTTTCCTTTGAAGCGTACGTAAAGGAAAAGGAAGTTGCTCGTCAAACCTATGAACAAGCCAGAAGCGATGGAATCAGTGCCGGACTTGTCGAGAAAAGGTGAATACTCTTTAGATACTGAGGCCATGCATTCAAGGAATTTGGATGTACATATTTGACTTGTTGCAGGGCAAAACATTCTGAAATTTTCACCATCAATATTCACATTGCAACTAACTCAACTGTAACCTTTCATCTGTATTACGAGCAACTTCTGAAAAGGAAATTTGGTCGTTATCAGCACGCCATCAACGTTAACCCCGAGCCGGTTGTGAACTTTGTCTTAGTTTTTCTTTTCTTTGTTTTTCTAATGCATATTTATACCATTATTGAGGTTTTTGACTGCTTCATTTAGTTATGACAATGCTAATATGTTATTTCAAAGCAATCGGGTTTGCCATTTGAGCATTTATTGAAAAATGCATGTTTAAGGTCATGGAACGTATTTGCAAGGAGATCTCTTGTAAAAGACATTTTCATTTTACAGACTTGGTCTTTTCCCATTAATTAGTTTTCTTTGACCTTTTGGAAATGAAACGTCGGCATTTAAAAAAAATCAAGCAAAAGTTTTTACCTTACATTAATTTATAGATAGTTTACGAGCATTCTTTTATTATCTACGGTTATGTGTGAGTCCCCAAAAAAGTGCGTAGACTGCGCCATCTAATTAATTGTTCCACTATTTGCGTGATGATTATTTTCGTAATGCTGATGTGTTTAGGTTCAATCAATCTCGGACTACAGAATAACCGTCAATATTGCAGAGTCTCAAGATCTCAACTTTGTTCATGTCCCAGGTGGGATACAACAAGGCTCCAGCGAAATAAATACGCCAGAAGGTAAAAATTGCTATTCATATCAGAATTGTTTAATATTAGTTCCTTGAAAGATGCCAAATTTGGCGGCCATGGTTCCATGAACTGGGTTAAATTTTATTATTTATATCATTAAAACTATGTACGGATTGATAGTTTACGACTTTGCTCGTAACTCTTATTTTTCCAGGTTGCACAGGATTTACCATGGATAGACCTGCCAAAAACCAAGCGACGATTAGTTGGTCACCTTGTCCCGTCACAAACGGTGAAAATTCTTCCAACCAGGATTTTATTCCTAAATTTACATCCTATCAAGTCTATTACGACATAGATCGCATAGCCAGGAAATCTGAAGTACTTTTTGCAGATGGTTACTTTGTCCACTTCTTTGTTCCTGAGGATACTCAACCCCTTCGGAAACACGTCGTCTTTGTTCTTGATGTCTCGGGAAGCATGCACGGAGAAAGCATGGAGCAGCTGAAGCAAGCACAAAAAAGTATTTTGCAGGACATGACTGCAGACGACTACTTTAACATTATTACATTTTCGTCGACCGTTAGCACAATGAATCAAAAAATTGTTACCAATGGAAAAACCACATATATCCCGATAGCTGCCACTCCTGAGAATATATTGGCGACCGAAAGTTATATCGACACTCTTATGGCTGGTGGAATGACAAATATTTATGGCGCCCTTACAGAAGCCCTTACTCTATCATCATCAGTACAAGGAGAGAATGCCGCTACCAGTGGAAATTGGCACTCCTTACCTCCAAACACACAGTCCATGATTGTATTCCTCACTGATGGATATCCCAACGAGGGAAAAATTACAAACACCAATGAAATCATTAAATACATAAGTATATTTATTTAATAGTCGTAAACTTCCTATTTACTCGTTGGCGTTTGGAGATTCTGCAGACACAAACTCCTTACGAAAGTTATCTCTCCAAAACAAGGGGACGTGTACAAAGAACGTCACGCTCCGGAAGGGTGAGGGGTACTTCAAGCTTTGTGACATAGTGTGACATGAGGGTGGGTGGGTCTGAAGATTTTGTGACGTCACATAACAATTCATAATTATACCGAAATACTTTAATACCATTATGTTCCCAGTGTTTTAAAAACAGCGTTAGGTCGCACTTTCAAGGGCAATCTAATCATTTACTGACAGAACGGTATGTATGATTCTGCCAAAAACTGTTTTCAGTTACAAACCAAATTTTTTTGATGCTTTTGGTAGAGGTATGTTCAAGCAAACATGTAATTAGTAATAACATTAGCCATGGCATTCGTTACTGTCACATGGTTATTTCTTAGTTGGGTCAAATGTTGCTAGTCCAAATTGAATGATGTCAGAATGTATGGTCCTCAACCCTCAACTGAACACGTGAATTCCCGTTTGGAAACTCTGATTCAGGATTTGGCGATTGTGCCAATGAAATTGTTTCTTTTTTAAATTGTTGAAACTATTAAATTTCGGTCTAAAAACTTTAGTACCGAGTTGTTTCGTAATGATTACCGATATCATTGTTTTAAACAAGAAGCTAAGGCCAATAGTGCTTGTTGAAAATACGGTATATTATATTGTGTGACTGTGACATGATGGGGGTAGGGTGCCTGGAATTTTGTGACACAAGTGTGACAGAAGAGGGGTGTTTACAAAAATTCCAGTTTTTGGCTTGAAGTTCTTTGTACACGTCCCCTTATGTGAGGTGGTTGTGTCCGCTGTAAACACGAAAGGCACGTTAGCGATGCAATAATAACACAAATCAACTTGCGTGACATGCCTCGACATGTCTGTCAGATAATTCTTTGAGCCAAACATGATGGGGGTAGGGTGCCTGGAATTTTGTGACACAAGTGTGACAGAAGAGGGGTGGGTACAAAAATTCCAGTTTTTGGCGTGACGTTCTTTGTACACGTCCCCCAATGGATTTACGCGAAAAATATATGCGTTATCAGACGCACCTTTGCAACTGCAAGGCTTCAATTCAGAGCTTTCTTCACCCAGCTTATCAAACATAACATTTTCGTACTCGGTGGAAAACAAGACACTGCTTAATATTACTTCTGGTAATTTTCCATTTGTATTCTCTGGAACGGAGCTTGCAGTTGCAGGTAAAAACTAATACAAAAACAGCCGACAGTTCCTTTAAGTGACGAAGGTACCATTCCACCAACGGTCTCTAAGCCTGAAGACACTGTGACTGGCCCAGGGGAAGTCACAACAGCCACAGTGCCAGTAAATTCTCTTCCTGAAAGTAGTACACAACCTGCTCTCCTTAATACACCGGTAATGTCTACAACTGAAGGTACTACGCATCCACCTTTATCCACAACACCTGTAATGCCAACACCAGAAAGTACCCCGCCGTCCGATGTGAACACAACACCAAAAACAGAAACTAGCCCTCATGATTCCACACTTAGTAGCCCAACCATGGTTTCAACTTTAACCCCAATGACAGATACTTTCCAAAGAGAATCTCTTCCAGAAGCCAAGAAAGGTCCACCATTTCCCGTATATTATGTCTTGAATCTGATGACCACCCCTGAACCAGCTCCAGCAACTTGTGTTTCCATTGAAATGATAGGAAAGGGAAGAAACGGTGCATTAGAGACCCATAGATCGTTATGTGAAGATTTTCATCTACAAAACTCAATGAGACATAGAAATACTCTGGAACGACTGTGGGCATATTTAACAGTTCAACAATTGATTGACCAGCTAACATCATTTGATGGAAGTGGCAACACATGGGAAGAATCTGACATCCGAAATAGGGCAACCAGTCTTGCAATACGTTACGGATTTGTGGCATCACTGACAAGTTTGGTTGTATTACAGCCAAATTGCAAGGACATTCGAAACATCAGAAACGAAGCGGGTAAAGAACCTTAATACTTAATTATAAGTTTATTTCGAAACTAATTAGCTTTTATTCACATTTCTAAAAATTCATAGTTCGCCTTTACTGTTCCAAGCTAAACTTTGAACAATCTCGTATGGCTATGGAGCAGGCATGGAAAGACCAGATGAGAAAAATGCAAATGCTGTCGGTGGGATCAAGTCATGGTGTGAACATTCCGACTCAAGACACAACTCTAGCACCGACTCCTTACAAGTTACCGCAGCATTCAGTTGACATGTCACCGATGAATCCTGAAGGTGTGTTTGATGCACAGACCAAAGATTTTGGTTATATCCACAGGCTGTGAATTATCAAATCAACATACAAATATGGTCATAACATAACACTGTACACGAAGCAAGATGTTTACCTTTGTTTTCAGTTCCACAACGCCTGCAACTACAACGACGGAAAAACCTCAGATGGCAACCAACTTTACATTAGATGAAGTTATATGGATTCGTCATAAACAAAGGGGAATATTTGTAAATGGAACCCAGTACCTCATTGCGAGAAAGAAAATGGTAAGCATCCAGTAGTAATGCAACTAAATTCAACATGATGTCAAATGTTTTTTATTCATATTCTCCCAGAGTAATGACAACCAGGGATACGAGTGTAATGTGGAGTCCAAAATCGGCAGATGTGTTCACCTCAGGACCTGCATACTCCAACTGTTTATCACAGACGAGACCCTATTCCGGAATGACTACTTTTGTTCAATTGAATCAAGGTTGAAAGCCAAGTACGTAGGAACGTGTTGCACATTATAATTCAGACATTTTGTGATACAGAGTTTACGAAATTTTTGTTTACATTGGAATATACTCTTCCATTTTTTCTTAGCTATTAGAGCATTTGACATGCGTAAATGTTAAATATAGGTACTACTTTTTAATAAACTCGGTAACAGAATTGATAAAGAAAAGAGCCAGCCTTGTGAAAGCATGTAGCATATAATATCAATTTGTAAAATCATTAAAATTAACCTGAGAGGCAAATCTACACAAGTCGTATGCTTCCTTTACTATTTTACAGTAAACACGTCAAAATTTTACGTTTCACACATTCAGGAATGACATGAGATGAAATACCCCAATTTTCTTTTTACTTTTTATAGTCAAGACATTTTTTATCATTGTGTTTTTTGATGCATTCCATATAATATAATGAGATTTGACCTTCATGATGATAAGGATATCGCAATGGCATATCCTTAATTATATTATTGTCAGTGTAAATCAGGGTTTTGATTCATTTGTAATGCTACCTTTGTACGAATATTAATAATTAATATTACATAATTGTGTTGGCAGTTCATCTCCATTTCCAGTGGCGCGGTTCTGTTTTATATATCTTCGATGTTACAAATATTCCATATCCATTTTGTTGTGACATGGATGGAATGATTAGTTCTGTTTTCGTTTCTTGTCCAATGCATCCATCCAAGAATAGAAAACAGAACTAATCATTGGAATATCCATGTCACAAAATGGATATTCCTGGATAAATCTGTCGCCAATAACCAGAATACTCGAATCATAGCTTTGAATTCTTCAACCTAATCCTAAACCAAAGTACCGTAGCTCATTGTTCTCAGGCCTGTTGTGTTGGTAGACTTGCTTTTTCTCTCTCTCTGTTGCATTCAGAGGGAATATTTTACAACTAGGCAATAGAGGAACTCAAATGTCCCAAATTGGATAAAAAGGTCCGGGTTTTTACTAAGATCGGCGGTTTCGCTTTCATCTTCACATTTCCATACAACACTCTTGTGCAATGTTGCGGTTCCTTCTGGGATCTGAAAGATTTTGAACCATGGTGTGGAGTCACAGCTCGAATTGCTCAAGCAACGCTTCTCAGACCCAATAAACTTCTTCTTGGAGTAATAAAACTTTACGAGACATTGCCTTAGTTTGGTTTTCAGCATGTTTTCATGCTCGTCAGCGACATAAAAGTGACTTGACAATTTTACAACCGGAATAGCATCCGCTCTAAAGCCACATAGAAGAACGGGAATATATAAAACAAAGACTTCTCCTGTTTAAACTTCTGGTGATGTGTTGGTGTTGACTATAAAGTGTCCCGTCCTATTCCTTTTCCAGTTCAGGTTATATCCAGCACACTCCAAACATTTATTACGTAGCCAAAGTTACTTTATAGGATTGCATTTTCTGTCTCTCCGTCTGTTCGCTGAATAACTCGCAAACGGTTTGAAGTATCATGTCCCAATATTCAGGTTATCCATTATCATTTTTAAGATGTCAAGGGTTTCACAAACCCATTTTCAAGTTTTTATGTAATTATTTTTAAAAAACACAGTTAAAATCAATGATGGTTTGTTAATGAAATGTTTTTACTGCTGGAATTGATAAACCTGTATCAGTTGATAATATTTCATCAATGCAAGCATACTTAATTTTGTCATACCTAGGAGTTAATTGCGCAATTATAGTTAATGATGGCTCGTTATTGACTAAATATTTTTCTGAAGATATGATATTTACTAAAGTGAACACACGGAATTCTATGTTGATAGATTCATTGTTTCAGGCTCAATAAATCATGTCTTCATTGTTTCCTTCGGAAGCTTATTGGTACGTATCCAATGACTCATTTGTACCATAATAATTGAACGAAGCTTCGCTATCGCTACTTCGCGGTGCAATGGACTGGTTATTAATGCAGTGGTTTTCCGAAACATGCATAACACAGATACGATGGATAAGAACCCTGCTTTCACACTTCTTGTTTCAATTTTCAGAATGCACCATGAATTGCTGAAAAATATGACAACCCTTGTTCTCTTTTCCATTTTTTTACTATCACAATATTGGAAGTGGTTTAGTGTATTGCAAAGCGTATTTTACAGATCATATTATGTTTAAGGAATACGAAACTGAGAAAGAGCAACCATTTTCCTAGCATCTTTTCGACGATCTCAAGTAAAGCTTGATATTAAGAAGATTGGAAAAACTTATTTTTAAAATCAAAGTTTTAAGTATATAATTAAAAAACGAGGAATCATGCAGGAAGAAGAAGAACCTTCACTCCTTGACCGGATTGAGTGTCTACCAGTAAGCGTATTTTAATGTACTTATAATTTTCAATATTTTGACAGGTTGTTACAAATTAGAACAATTTTTATTTTCAGGAAGAAATTCAAAATGTGTTGTTTAACTATATGGAACATGACGGGGTTCTTCTTCTTAGAAGAGTTTGCAACAGATTCAGACATTTGGCTGAAGCTCATCTTACTAAGCGCCGTCCAAACCGTTATGTGCGTATAGAGTCCGAGTATTTCTCAGATTTCAGGAAATCGCGGTTTTCTGATGAATTCAAGTTCCCAAATATAAATATTATTTCCGGTGACGAAAATTGCAAAATCTATACCTGGACGAAATTTCTTCAGCATCCTGATCTAGACTGGTTCATGAAAACCTATTCACCCTTCGTGAAGCAATTGGCCTTGGACAACCTAGAGTTACCCATTCACAACGCAAAGCTGTTAAAGTTTCTGGAGTCTTTTACTTCCCTGGAAGTGTTTGAGTGTGACGAGCTACATTTACCCGCTCTTGATATGTGGGAATGTATCTTGAACAATAAGGAGCCCGTGACGCCTCTTGTTTTTGCTCCAGAGTCATTTAAATCTATAAAAAAGCTGCTAGTTCGGAGAGTTACATGGTCAGATGAAGAAGAAGAAGAGGACAAAACGGAAGAAGAAAACGGCGAAGCAGAAGACGAAGAAAACGGCGATGAAGACGAAGAAGAAAACGCAGATGCTACCATAAGAATAACACATGAATTAAACCGATTTTGGATATTTGCCAAAGAGGTAATGAAAACAACTAGTTTGCAACACTTAAGGGATCCTGAGGTACAATCCAATAAACTGGACGAAGAAAACTTGCAACTTAGATTGAAAACACTCAAACATGTGATTGAATCCTCGAAGAGAATGAAAAATCCAATGAGAGAATTTGACTTGACCAGTTTGTGTGATTTAGTAAAATATCATGGAAGTCATATTGAAATTTCCATGTTCCAACCTTTCTTCCAAACTTGTGCTGAGGCTAATATTCTTTTCGGAGGTGTAATCAGTGACAATTACTTCCATTCGAAGATGGGAGATCAGTTTGCCAAGTACGTTAAGTATATGACTTCGGAATTCCCTGAGCAACTCCAAATTTACAACTATGAAAATCTGGAAGCCGTTGACTTTTTGTTGTATAAAAGGCGAAATTTCAAAATTAGAAGTGGAAGTTTGAGATGTCCGAAACTTCGTGTGCTGTCGCTCGGGTTGGGGGGATTTCAGCATGGGAGATGCATCGCCAATAGTTTTTTCATGAAACAGAACTTCCAAAACTTGACACACTCGTTTTGCATTTTGAAGAAGAAATTCCGTATTGGGTTAGTCCAAAAGATCTCGTGTCGTCATGTGCCAACTTGACATATTTAGGTCTCCAAAACCTTGCCGCCGATAGTTCATACTTTCTCCAACTCTGGAAGGGTCTTCACCACTTGGAATATTTGGAACTCAGTGGATGTGCAAGTTTAGATGACTATAGCTTCCTTGGCGACAATCCACAAGAACCTGCAATTTGTCAACTGAAAAGTAACCATTGTAAATTATCCACATGTGTAAAATGAAAGGTTTTACTTGTAACTCGTTCTGCTTTCTCCTGGTTAGAATTGAAGTTCCTGGAACTCAATGGCTTACAGCGCATGCCACGTCTTACTGACAAAACACTCGAGATTGCAATTCGCCATATTAAACTTCGTGGTTTACGTCTAATGTCACACGAAAGCTCGCAAGTAAATTTATGAACCAACCATTATACCAGACTGCTGATTGTTTTAATTAATACTTTGTGTATGTAATGATGGGAATGGATTTAATTGTTTTCTTATATTTGTTGTAGGAATTTTTTGCACACCTCCTGTGGTCTCATGCGAAACGATTTAATACTCGTGGCAAGTTCGCGTTACCCATACCGTCATTAGACAATGTATGCTTTTATTGGCCTCTTTCTTATGCGTATTTATAAAAAATACAAATTATAAGTACTTTTAATACATTGACACTAAATGTTTCCTTACGTTTCAATAGATATCCCTGGACGGAATTCGTTCACTCAAGACTGGTGTTTTCGCGGAATCCATTGAAAAATTTGACTTTTCTGGTCTGCGGTTCCATAACGTTACGCACCAAGATATGCGCGCTTTGCAAAAAGAATTCAGATCGTGGCACTTCTCTAATTTTTGCTACTGAATTGTATATTCTTATAGATTTATGATTTATATAATACACTTTGAAAGGCTAGGTCTAAACATTTTCGTAAACATCGATGTTAGAAAGGATTTTCTTCGCATTCTTGATGTAGTACTGGCGATGAAATCCCATTTAAGTAAATGTTGTATTCAGTAGCAAATCATTTATATTTGTCTTTTGTCCTTGAAATTGATTGCAATTTTTAAAAACATGCGAAGTGAAATAATTAAATAAATGAAGTTCTAATAACAATTTTTCCAACTTAACTTAACTTAACGTCTTGTGTCTTTCATGTCAAAAAAGGACTTGTCATGCAACTCCCATCTACGAACTCCCATCTTTGTTTTATGACCTAAGACCCACATTCAAACAATTTGAAATATTTTTTAACCCTAACGAAAGTTATCGTGGCCACAAAGGGAAACGCATTTTCTTGTATGTTCTAAAATCTAAATCCTACCGAAATAGAAATCCAACAAACGCCAAACAAAGAGAAATATTGCGCGACCTGGAGCTCTATACTTTGTTCATCAATTCATCAGCGGATTCCGGCTAGCAACTGAGCAGCACACCATAAACAAAACGACAATTCTCTTCTTCAGTTTTCTGGTAGTTTTGTTTCTCTCGTCACTCGTTTAGTTTGTTGCAAAACTTCCAAAGAGTTCTGAAACTGGAATTACAATTACAAATAGTAATAAAACTCAGTCCGTTGCACACGAATTCTTGAAGTAGCGAAAGGGAATCATGCTTACGGGAATATGATTTATGTATAGTGCAAAAACTCAAATCAGGGTTCAGGGTTTTTTAGTAACAATTGAAAATAATTCAAAGAGAGCAGAATTTGGGTTCAAAGAGCACAAATGATAAGCTCAAAGAGCTCTATCGAAATAGGGAATAAAAGTATTTCGACGTT
>JAAXOA010002918.1:0-12332 GCA_036561885.1 Salina celebensis
AGTGTGTCATTCCATGTGGTTGTGGCAATCCTGCAGGGTTGAACCCAGGTGGGAACATTCCTGGTGGAGCGCCACCAAACATCATTCCGTAAAGTGATAACGGATGCTGTTGTAAGAACAAATGGGAGAAAGGAGATTGTGATCCAGGATAGTTTAAAAAGTTGGGCAAACTCGTTGGCGGAAAGGCGGCTGGATTAAGTGGTCCAGTTTGTAAGTCATGCTTTGGAAATAATTCTTCCTTTGGATAAGGAATCGGTGCTTTAATGTGCTCTGGGCTGTTGCGATGATCGTCATGCTCAACTTTTCCAGTGTCCTCATCCGTGAACTGTTCCGATTCACTCTGTTTCATTGGTGAAAAGCTGCTATGTTTTAGCACGTGCGGGCGTAGCTTATCAAGCTCGGAGAAAGCCTGTGGAGAAAGCAGATTGTTTTGTTTATGCAAAGTCATTCTCAAGTATGCGGATTTGTAAAATGCTGCTTGACATTCACAACAAATACTTACCTGGTTGCATAAAGTGCAATGGTAGTGGTGCTTCCTCTTGAGCTTACAAAAAGCCCGGCCACAAGGAACCTCGGGTCCAAACTGTGTCTCAGAACTCTCTGTAGAAGAATGAAGTTGAAGAATCCGGCTTAATGAATGGTCAGTTAACGACTTAGTTTCTACGATGAAAATAGAAAGCGGAAAATTCTTAGAAGTGATTTTAACAGTTAAAGAAGAATGTTTTTAAAAGATAAAAGTAAAAGATAAGATTTAGACAAAATAGTACTATTCAAGATCAGACAAGACGATCATAATATTTACAAAATCACTTTTAAATATAAAATTTTAGCGTACCTGTTGGCTCTGTAGAACCGTTGGGACTAGAGAGATCCATTGGATTGTTATTGTTGACGTTTTCCTTGGAACCTCCACTTCCTGGGAAAAACGTTCCTCGAGCTTTAATAACTGATTGATTGTTCCAATGTGACGAGTCATCGTCTTCGTCACTGGTAGGATTGGATTTGTTGACTTCATGACATTCTGCCTCATGTGTCATCATGAGTAGCATACTGAACAAATGTCAGCCCGTCTCGTGTGCAATGGAAGTGATCCGCGTTGTTTCGGAACTCGCATTTGCTGTCGGTACAATCCGTATTCCTGTCGTAATAGGAGTACCCTTCAAGAATGTCCACATTTGAGTGAAAGTCTCTCAAATGTGCGGAAAGTTTGTGGACATCAGATACCGAGAAATGACAACGAGGATGGCCGCAGTGATAATGACACAAGTTGGTCTGCTGGTAATAAGGACAAGCTGTGTCAGGACATGAAGCACCTTCAGGAAACGATAAAAATCCGATTGGGTCCTTGACATCTGCATCAGATGTGTCTAGTCCCTCACAACCAGATCCTGGTGTGACCGGCTTGGGTAACTTGAAACTTGTAAAAATTGCGGTATCGTGAGCACCCGAGTTCACTTCGATAACACGATTCTTTGGGGGCCTTCCACGTTTCCTCTTGAAGAAACCGTCGGTACTCTCTGTTCCTTCCTTTTCATTTGTTTCCATTTTATGAGCGTACTGATGAGTTCGGAAATGTTCAAGTCGGCGGAATGAATCGTCTGTAGCTAGAACAATTTCTGTGCAACCCTCCTGTAAATATATTTGCATTTGTCACGTTAATATTTTATGATATCTTTAGCGAACTCTGAACCTTCATTGATTATGCACAGAAACATGTTTAAGTTTAAGTCTGAATTATGTAAACATCTTACCCAAAGACAATGATAATGCTTTTCCCGATTCTGATAAGGACACTTCGCAGACACGCATGGAATGGTAGAGTCCTGTGCATCAAAACTCGCAGGATCAACAGTGAAGAAGGCAAGAGATGAAATTCTCTCTTCAATCTCGTGATTTCTACTGTGCTCGGATGCGATATCGGCGGATCTAAAAGATTGATAAGACACGTTTCATTAATATGTACAGAAAATTGTCACACTATCATCAACATAATTAGCCAATTTCAACATTTGTATAATACTGTGACTTACGCTAACATAACGTTCCTGCAGTTTTCCACTTTACAATGGAAATGTTCGTCTGGAGATGAATCGCATTGACAAATCTGGATAAACTTTTTGATAATTTCTTCCGAGTCAATGTTTTCTGTAGTATCGTTGAATGATGATCTACTGTTATTCTCATCTTCTGATCTGTTTGCAAGCATAGCTTCACTGATTCCCATTCCACTGATTTCAGCAGCCAGCGTACCTCGCATCAAACTTTGAGCTAGCTTGAATCGTCGATAAGCAAGTTCAGAATCACGACGCTCATGTTTCCGCTGATTAAAAACAAACATAATTTTTCCATCAGTAAACCTTCAAGAATCATTGAAATGCCCATTACGCTAAACTACAAGTTGAAATTTCATTCAATTCCGTTCTAAAAAATAGACAAAGACGAACAGAATACTTCCACTTGTTCTTGCAGTACTGAAGCTAAATGCATAGATGGCATATGCGCGTCATTCTCAAACCTATTGACGCAAAACATGCATTTTCTTAACATAGGGGCTCGGGCTCACTATTTTTACTTTGCAAATTGCTCGATTGGACAGTTGACAGATTTTACTTGTTGATCCTAATTTATGCAAATTACCATGATTTATTGGATTTATTTGACTTTTAATGAATGCAGATATGCATCAAGTGAAACAAGTATGATTGGAAGAGGTCAAGTTTCTTTTCTGTAATCACTGGCGTGTATAGAGTGACAATCACTGTTTAGTCGCTCTTCTGCCTGTCACTCTCTAACATTTGACCGGTAGTAAGGGAGGAATTTTGACTTGATGATGACACTTTTACACAAATATAATAGCTTCTGTAATGTGCTTCTTCTTTACAACGATTTTGTTTTTTATACTGAATCGTGATTGAACCGATTGAGTAATGAGGAGTGTACCTCTTTTCAGACATTACCACTAACTAACAACGAATGCAGTTCAGTTGTCATTAAAGATTTTATTTGACATTATACATTTTAATAGCCCTCTCCTTGATTTCAGCAAATATCATAAACCTTTTCTTTGAACTGAACATTCCGACAAAGTAAAAGCACAATTTGTGGATAAAAAATTGGCAATAAAAAAGAAACATCCGATATTTGTCGGTAAAAAGCTCATTGACTTTTGAGGCAATCGTTTAGCTTCTTATTAAGAGGCTACTGTTCTGATCAGTGACGCTTACTGTTTTTCATCAGAAAAATTTCATATGGGTCATGTGGCAAACTATAACATTTTTTATGATAACAAGTCATGGTGGAAAGTTCTTTTCTAATTTGTAGCGAATTTATTTTGAGAGCCATGTTTGAAAGAAAACAAAAAAATGTATAAAAATTATGTCTTACCTTGTGGGAGTACAGTTGTCCGCTTGAGTGCAAAACATAATTACAACCGTCCCTGATACAATGAATGTGATTGCACACACGGGAGAATCGACAACCGTTGAAGTTACAAGACTCATGTTTCATAAACTTTTTGAATCCGTCTCGGTTAAGTTGCTCGTCTTTGATATGGTAAGACTTGTGTTTTTCTGAAAGCCAAAAAAATCCAAAACTTGTATTTTTACACATGTGCATAAAATGTAAAATGACAGTTGTAGATTTTGCAAAAACAACAATGTTGGTAATGCGTCTGCTCCCATTTTTTTGAAGTGCTTCTTTTAAAAAGCCATTTTTGCATGTAGTTTAAACAATACAATCATAATTATAACGGCAGTCGTTCGTAGGTGTGAATTATGTTAATGAAGGTGGATCTACCTCCTTATTTTCAACCATTAAAGTAGCAAATTGCTGCTAAATGATCATTATTGCCTACAATTGTGTCTCTCTCACAAACACAAAAAAAGAAATCAAGAAAATTTACGGTAACTCCTTTTTATCCTTACCCATATCAGCTTTGTTCTTGAATGTGTAGGAACAAGTAGGTCTGCGACAATGAAAGTGTGTGGTACGTTGATGGCGAAAAGTGCAGTTGTCATTTCCACAATCCTCCACAGCTCGAAATCTCTGAAATCCTTCTTGGATAATTGCAGAGTCCTTCCTGTGATAATTGGCATGCATTTGTACATCGGATGTGCTGATATACACCTTTTCGCAACTGTCCTGTAATAGCACATAAAAAAAATATTCAAATGAGTACATCTTTGCACACAAAAATACTACCATTTTTATAGTGAAAAATTGTTTGCAACAAAAGCGATGACAGGTAATTTATAGCTTCATTTAGATTTCGACTTTTGATGACCAGTTCAGATAAAATTATATCAAATGTGGAATATAAACTTGAAATTTATTATGAAATGGAAGAAAAAAAAGTGGAATTGCAGTCGTAAAGTGTATTTAGCTTCAACTCATATTTCATTTTTGACGACACTTTGATGGCGGAGGGGATAAAACATCAAACAAAACGTTCACTAGTTGGGCTGTCGTTCTTTTCAATTCTGCAATAGTCTTTGACATTAACTCATAACAGGATTTACTGATTTTTTTCGATCAGTGTGCAGTTTGTTATCTTATGATGCATGCAGCCTAACAGAAATATAAAGATCAATAAAAAACGCAATCAGTTTACAAGTTTGAAGGATTTTTAATGCAAAACAGGGGTAAAGTGACAAGGCTACTAGATTTATTTCTATGATAAGAAGTAGTATGTATAACAACTATGGCTATAACTCAACAAGCTTTCTTTTTCTTGCCAAACTCTGAAACATCCCAATTATGTTTTGAAGGTATCGATTCTCTGATGTGATTAGACTGATACAAAACTGTGCGGTTTGAGATTGAACGACCACTCAAAATATATTGAAATTAAACAATCATCATCGTCCCTCGTTTTTTTCCATAAATGCACCAATTTTCAATTATAATATTCCCCTTTCTTGAATCCACTTTGGTTCATCTGGCCTCTGTATACTATCAAAACTATCAAAATGTAACCGTCAATGATTTGTAGTTGTATCAGTTGATTTTGTAAAAAAAAAATATCCTGCCGAGCAAAGATCACATTTTAGTAGTGATACATGCTCTATTTACTCTGACCACTACGAAAGCAATTTCATATTTGTATAACAGATCTTTCACAAATGTCATAACAAAATTTTTTTTTCGCTTGCAATTTCTAAAAAATAAAACTTGTTAGTCCTATGAATAACAAGATGAAGACATTATTGACTTTGTCATATTTGCAATTGTTTACAAATCACTTCGAAGAATACATCATTGTATGAACTTTTTTTTATTCTGTAAACTGATTTGTACTCTAGAACACCTTCATTTTTTTGCAGTCGTTTGGTCGACATTTTTATTTCAAACGTTACCAATCAATAAAGCCAATAAGCCAATCATCATTTGATAAGTTCACCTTCCAAAAAGCCGTCGTGTGTGTATCATGATTTTTATAACATTTTCATCTACATTTTATGGCAATAAAAGATATAAACACTATACTTGAATCCTGTGGTTTATCGTCATTAAATGTAATTGACTGACGTAGTATTTTAATGGCTCAATCAATGCAAATACATTAGGGAAATAAGTTGGCTGCAAATAACACAGACTACTTTTCAGATTTGCATTTTAATGCAATTTCTTGATTTGATTTGCCTGATTTGTCTCTTTCAAAAGGTCTATCAATGACTACTAGGTAGGAGCCATTCAGATATTGATTTGTGCTGAAATTCGCAAACTATTTTTTTGGTATATATTTATGAGAAAAAGATACGGCTATCAGGATTCTTATCTTATTTATGTGATCTTAATAAGGCCCTTTAAGTGCGTGCAATTTGCCAGCATAAGGTTAACACTTAATAGTATGCAAAATTTTGATCGATCAATCAGTTTCCCTCCCCACAGTCAACAACACGTAATTCAAGATATGAGAGAAGTTTTGCTAAATCATCATCAGATAGAGTGACGCTCTGCTGTGTTTAAAACGTGTTTGGAGTCTACCGTCATATGAAAATTGACGAAGGGAGTGAGAAAAAAGCTTCTTTCAATTGATAACCGTGAACTGAAAACTACTACTTGATGGTAGTCCAGTTGATTTAAAAGATAAGGAGTTTATTACAAATGTAAATTATTCAAGAAAAAAAAAAATGTTGTAATATATTTTTTGGGAAGAATACGTGATAAATGTTAATTTGTTATGTGATCACGTGAACGCCCTAGCTTGAGGGTACAAAAAAAGAAACAGAAGTAAAATAAGGTAGCTCTTCTGCATGAATGGAATTGGAAAGTCGTATAAAATGAAGCTAAAATTATTAATATAAACGTAATTTTTATAGCAAAAAAAAGAGAAAAAGCCCCTGTCACACTTTGTTATAAATTCAATGCTAAAAGAAACTCAATTTTTATGTAAATTAAATGTATGAGCTGTGTATACGCAAATAAAACGGTCGAAAGATAAGAACTTTCGTTGAATAATATGATTAAAACTTAATATTATATAATAAAAACTACTTAAAATGGTATTATTTGCGGAAAAAACTTACCTTTAAACAGTGGTAGTGTGTTTGCTTTCGGTTATGTTGGCAGTTAAGGAATCTGTCGGAGCAGTCGTCCATTGGCGAGTACCTAAAAGTCAATTATTAAACAAAAAAGGTGTAAAACTACCGTTGTAAATAGGTGTAAAATAGTTTATAACATGATGTAAATATAATTTTGGGTTGTATTTTAGTGTTACATTCAAAGATTGAGCATAATACAAGCTAACGCATTATTCATTGGTACTGCCCACAAGCTTTTTTCATAGAAAGTCTTGTGTAGTTAGGTATTCATGAATTGCGTAATGTATAATTATCAACCATGTATCACTAAATTGTATCTAAAACAATTCTTATCACAGCAGGTGTTATTTATATGAACACCAAGGTTGTCAAATAAAAAAATATGCGTACCTCATAAATCCATGTTGTAAACTTTCATCCCTTTTCTTGTGCCACTTGAAATGTCTAATCATTTCCTCTTTTTTAACAAAAACCCGGGCACCGTTGGAACAGTCCAAGCAGTGGAAATGCTCTCTGTAGTTGAGTTCTCGGCACTGGTGATAACCACACTCAGCAGAGTTCCCGTAGCGTCTTACATACTTTGTGTAATCAACAGGTCCACTGCCTTTACCTAAGAGGCCTTCTCTTATCACAGGAAATGCGGTAAGACCCCGACCCGTTGGACTACGCCCTGTAAACATTCAAAAAAATACATACCGTTTTACATGATTAGTTTAATGAAGCAAGTAGTTTTGTTTAGCTATCAGTGAGCCAAACTGAAGAAACAATGCAATCAATATTTAAACCGATACTTTTACAAAATACACTAACTTATGTGGAGGAAACAATATACTAATTGTTTTGAGTGTTGCTGGTAAGTGATGATGACAGCTAAGTGAGATCTGATGATGATATGATGATAGGGCTCATTTTGCTCATATTTTTTTGGGTGAAAATGAGAAGGATTCAATAAAAAAAAAGGGGAGCCCTATTTTCTCATAGTTTTCCCCAAAAAACCAACATACAAAGTAACATCAGACAAAACAAAGTATAAAATATCATCTCCCTTTCCCTTACAACGATTATTGTATTACTGCCAAATATGACCTTCCGGATTGTATTCGTGGCAAAGCCCATTCTAGGGGAAAAAGAGGAAAATTGAAAGTTCAAAAAGCTGGAAAACAAACTCATTGTCCCAAGGCGGCTAACTAATCCTTAACCTATCAAACTTGTATATATTTACACATTATTCCATGTATACAAAAACACACCAAATCATTATGATTACCATTACTACTTTCAAGTATCCCTTCGAGTGGCATGCATACATATTACGTAATCTCTCCCAACAAAAAAAAAAACTGATTTTCACAGTCATGATGATGTTGATGAACAAATTACTAACTGCTTCTGTATTCGTTATACGGGAATATTTTAAGAAAAATGCGTTTTTTCATGTGCCTACCCTATCATTATCCTTTACGTATTATGCATGAATATATTTGTAAAAAAATGGGGTGAAAAGATTGATTTGAGCGTAGAGACTGGTTCTTTCAGCTATTATTATACAGCCTAGGTATTTTGTAAAAATCATGTAACAATGTTTGATAATATGTATTTGCGTATGTTTGAATACATGATTATTAGCTTGGAGAGGTTTTTTTGAGTGTTGAAATCTGGATTATTGATGGTTTTTGGCTTGTTTTGGGTAAACTTGGTGTCAAACATTCTTTACGCTTGATATAACCTCAATAGAGGATTACAGACGTGTTCAAGAGCGTCATTTAATCAATCATTTGCCCGTACGGAAGTAGGAAGGAAGTTGTAACCGCTTAGATTAGGATACGTTGATACCTTTGTATTCGGTCAACAACATTCAATTCCCATTGCAGTTTACCCTTTCGACACAATTCTTTAAGTAAGTAAGTAGTTGCTAAAAAAAGAAAAATTCTTTACAAACATTTTCAAGTGTATTCAGCATAAAATCTTGTATATTTTCTCATGAAACCTATTAATCCAACTGGTTAACTTACACCATTCTACGGTTGAGTTGTGAAACATTTAATTCGGGGTTTTTTACTCATCAGTTTAGAAAGATTAAAAAAATGCTGAGAAGACCCATACATGAACATGATGGATGCAAACGTTCCTTTTATATCAGGCGTCTATTTTTTTTTATTAGAATTGGAAATACATTGCATGTCGATATTTCGCTGGAGTACCAAGTCCAAAGCTAAGACATGCACGTAGTAGGGAACCCCATTGCGCGAATGCCAATCCACCCGAAAAATACATCAATCATCCTTCAAAATTTAAAAACTTTCATTTCACATCTTTCTGTCTCGTCACTGCCTTGTACATCTTTCCGATTCAGCTTTTAAATACTATGTCTCTTTTTTCTCATTGAGACTCAAAAATTGTTGTTTTTTATGTTGAGAAAAAAAATCCCGATAAGAATTTTATTTAAAGCCGCATATGTACCCAGATGAAAGGTTTTGGCCTGTTGCGCGTGAGTACTAACAATTAGATATCATCACCGAATCGTACATCCAGCTCTAAATTACTTTGTTTCCACAAGTTTCAACCCTTTACTAGAGTTGTTACTATTTACAGAGTTACTTTTTTTTGGAGAAATACAATAATGAAAGATGTACAGGTATTGTTAAGACGAAAGGTACAATGGCAAGTGCATCTTCACACGAGAAACTCGATCATCAGTTAAAAGAAAGAATATTCTCTTAATCCTTTCACTTTCATTTTCATTATTTACAAAAGTTTTTATTTCACTTTTTATCTCTTTTTTTATCTCAAAAAAGTATTTATAGGAAAAACACAAAAAAGTGAATCGACAAAACATGGGAAAGACGAGAAATCAATAGAAAAAAAGGGTTGAAGGATATTTCCAACAATAAACAAGGTTCAATACGATGATTCACCCAAAATCATTGATGAAGCGTTTTTTAACATCACTCTCAATCGTTATTGCAGTATCACTCTTAAAGCAAATATAACATCATCCCCCAAACAAGCATATGGGAAAGGTGAGATTTTGATGAGTCTTCTTCGGAAGTATTTCATTTTCTCTTGAAGTACATCACAAGCTGAATAAACTTTTTTGAATCGTTACATGACATTACTTGAATCAACCTACTTTACTTCAAGGTTCCACAAACTCTGTTAAAACTTGTGATTTTATCAGAACCAAGAAAACACGATGACTTTGTGTGGTAATATCAAAACCGAGGATTCTTTCATTCCATAATTTAGCTGAGTGAGTACGCTAAGAAAATCATCTTCCTTCATATTGAATCAACTCAAGTGTCAAGCAAAAGGGTTATTTTAAGGAAGCTAACACATCAAGGGATCAAAATGGTTATAATTTTTTGTTAACATCTTCCTATTTTTTTAATCTCTAACCGTTCTTTATTTCATGGTTTTTTCAAGGTTACTAAAATATTACGGATAAGGTTCACTACGTGAGTACTTTGAACAGATTCGCTCTTTGTACAAACAATGTGCCAATGCATTAGCAGTAAACACTTTAAGAGAAGAATTTTTTTAACCCTTTGATGAAAAACGGATTCTTTTACTCATAAAAAAGAGTAATACGCTTTTGGAAATGCGTTAGGACATGAAGGAATATTGAATTTTAGTGGGAAGGTAAGAGCCAAATGGGGGAATCGGATTTCGAAAGGGGTAAATATTTAATCACCAAAACATGGAAATCGCATGAATGCATGAGGCAGCTGGCTTATACGACCGAGACAACACAGTACTGCGTTCAATTGAAATCTCGCCTTTTTTTAAAACGTAAAATTTTTCAAGTTTAAGGTTAAAAAGGATGTGAACACACAAAACCAACAAGGGTAATAATATTCTCTACTTATCAAATCTTTCCCTGTTTTCTTTTCCCCACAAAGATTTTACAATACAAAATACGCTTATGATCACAAAAAAAATGCCACTGCACATCATTACATTGGATCAGGTACACTTCAGCATTCAGTTACCAAAAAAGAGAATTATCATTTGGAATTCAAGAGAAATTATGAATTATACTGAAACCACGCCATAAAAACGTTAAAAAGTGCTGATAGAGAGCTCTTCTTTAAATACTTGTGTATTTACTGAAAAATTGAGCGACAACTCTAGCCACGCATCTTCCATATATCACCTCTGTAAACTTTTTCCGTATAAAACCAAACATTAAAACTCTTTGCACTCCAGCAATGATGTAAGAGTTTATTCCAACATAAAAAAATAGTTTGAGTCAATACACCATACAATAATTCGTCTGTTCCTCTTGTATGATGTGTGAGAATGAAAGAAAAAGAAAGGGTTGAAAAAATTTTCATATCCAACAAGTAATAACACAAAAGCGTTTTTTCACTGTATTTTACAAGAAGGCATAAAAAACTGAGCAAAAGTCCCCAGGAAGTTTGATTATATGGTTTGCATTATGATGACGGACTACGTGTGTTTTTTATGGTTAGCCTGCCTTATGCTTACCAGTGTAACTTTAGATGGACGTGCTCTACTTTTTAATAGAAAAAAGGGTTCAATCCTTTCAAGTTGAACTATATAAAAAGAGTTGCGTTTTGTTCCTTCCAGTAAAGCTTTTTTTATACTTTAAAACCCAGAACAGAGTATTTTTGCCATTTTTAAAAACATTACAAGAAAATATTGTTTATTTTGTTGTGAAACTGATTAGAAAATAGAGAAAGGATTGAACAAGGACAATGTAATGTACTCATCTGTTATTTGCTACTTTTCGTTTATAGAACGGTGGTGGGATACTTTTTGCTTATAAATTTATAAAAAAGAGTATGTTATGGGAAAATTGGAATTGGATACTTTTATAAATTGAGCTTGTCTCTTTCAGTATCGTAATTTTTTTCTCTTTTCTTTTAGTGCTTGTTTGTTTCACTAAAAATACTTACTTTATTACAGGTCATGTTACGAAAGAAAATAATATCGAGAATCGAGACTTTTCTATAGAATAAGAAAAAGGCATATAACACTCAATAATGCATAAATACTTCCTTTTTAAAGCCTTCCAGAAAATTGTAAAAAAAAGAAAGAGTTGTTTTTTCCCTACTATTTATTTGCAAAGTTGTATTGCCCGTAATGTAATGACATTGTGCTCGTCAATATGGCGTTTTCAGAAGGAAACTTCTTGACACAATGCGAACTTTCTATTGTATACTGCCCTCCAAATACACTCGTTATATTTTACGTGATAGATAACTTTTTTTATAGAAATAGAGAACAAAAAAAGTTGTTTTCTTTTCTTGCATACGATGGAAAACGACATGGCTTTTTAGGTAATAAGCTGTATAGAACTTTTTGTCCATTTCACTTCTGGTCAGGTCAAAATTATATTGTGTAGGCTGTCATTTCAGAAGGGAAAATATGCAAAACTTGAAAAGGCTACTCACAAAAATGGAGAAAAAAAGTTTTGTATGGAGTGGGCCTGAACATAATCAATTATTCAGCTTTCTTTTGATAGCATTTTACCAGAATTTGAATAGAATTCCAGATAAGTACTGGCTAGTCATCACATCAATATTCTATTTTGGACAATTCCATTTTTATGAAAAAAGCCAACGTTTACTGAATGTATATCGAAAAGAGAAAAGCCAGTCCTCCCATTTCCAATTTCCCTAACAAATTCCGACAATTATTGTACTCTAAATATTGATTGCAATTGCCATTTGGTTCTTACATGTAGTACATAAATTAAAAAAGAAAGTAAAGTTTGTATTCTTACCTGCGGATCTTGCTTTGGCTGATTTTAGCAGTGCATTTGCT
>JAAXOA010002919.1:0-12332 GCA_036561885.1 Salina celebensis
AAGCAAATCTGGTCATAACATTTTTCACCAAAAAGCAAATCTGGTCATGACGTTTTGAATTTTCCTCACCGAATTCCGGAAAATGTCGACATGGCGTGGTTTCAACGTTTCAGTGTTTATAAGTAGCCCCAACAAGTTAAGTGGAGGTGTGACTCGAGCAAGAGCGACATTGGCATGTGCACTAATAGCTAATCCGGCAACGAGATTATCCTTGATTGCGGTTTGCTCCACAATTCCTGCATACTCGTAGAAGGTAGCCACATACACTACGTATGCGATCTTGATATATGGCCACCATGGGTTGTCGGAAGATTTTCCTAATCTTCCGCTGTCAGCTTTTGTCAATAGGTCTTGTAATTGCTGGTAGCTCGTTTTTTCTGAAACTGATTTACCATCCAATTCAATATCTGAATTATCCAAATTCATACCTTGTAATTTTTTTAAAGTCAAGTAAAAGTGGGGTTTACCTGGAGCTGCGTTAACCGCCACCAGCAAACCAAGTAAAATGACAAGTTTCATTTTTAACGATGCTATTTTTCTTTAGCTACCTGTTCTGGTGAAATTCTCACATAAAATTAATGCATAACTTATAAATTTCAATTCTATTATATAGTGGTGCATTCCCACTCTAAAGAATTTATCGACGGATTTGCAGGTGGAATAATCAATTCATTGAACGATAAGGACAGCAGATGTGACGTATATATAACTTACAACATTGAGTGATAAGAAGAGAAAGCTAATTCAAATTTAACTTCTAAACCAGTACCTTCAATTTTGTATCATGACGCAAGAAACCATGGATGGACTTCAGGTGTAGCGATATATAATTCCTCGAGTATGTATTGTTCAATGGGGTTTCCCACCATCATTTTGAGAAAATAAAAACCTAAAGACTTTTTTATTAGTTTAGTTATAATTGGTCGGGGATCTACCATTCTACCAATGCAAGCCATTCTAAAGACAACAATATGTTTGAATTGACCAGCAACTTGACTCCAAAAAGAGAACTGCAAAGACATTGATTGATGGCTCTGGAATGAGTTCTGCTCAGAATGTATTAACATTAGTACTTGTGCAATCAGTATGCATTCAATGCCGCAAATCTCTTGAAACGCTACAAATGTGAGGTCACTGATTTGCTCAATTTCTAACGAGAATATTTATTTTATCCAATATATTCGTATATAAAAGCCTCCTTAGCTCCTCAGAATCATCATTCTACATGTTGTCGTCAAAAACTCGTCGTCAGATAACATATTGGTATGCATGTACAATATTTGTTTCATTTTGAATACTCAATTGTTCAAAAGTCCATTTTATTGCCGTCTTTAGAAGATGAAAGCTGGTTGGATGAATTTGTTAAATGAATGAATAATGAAAATCAAAGGTTAGTATTCAGTTTTAGATTTATTTTAGAGAGACATTTAATCTACTACAATCATCCTCTGACAAACTGTTATAAATTGTGGTAGCCAAAGTTCCTTGTTCGGTATAAAACCAGTCATGTGCCGCTTGCATTCGCTCTTGAGTGTCACTTGAAAGATTGTCAATGCTTTCTGCTACACTCAAATCATAGTCTTTTAGCTGCTCCACTTGTTCAAAGTAAATATCACTGTACTGACTTCTGGTAAGTCTTCGATTATCAATAAGGCTTCCAAGTCTTGCTAATGGTGCTCTACTAGCGGCTAACGCTATGTCAATTTGTTCGCCAATAACAGCCCCAATCTCAGCATCATCTTCAAGGGCAATATATCGTGCCATTGTCGTAAAATCCTCCAGTATTTCAAGAGAGTATTTGTACGCAGTACTAATGGCCTCCCAATCGTTAGCATTTGTGCGAAGTTGTTTGGGCCTCTGATGAGGGCGGACTTTGAGGGGTTGACCATTCCATTTCAAGGTTTGTTTTCCTGCTATGTTTAAATCATATTTAAAACTTATTTTTAACGTTATGCATAAAAATATTATATTTATGTAAGATAGTTTACCTGGTATGGCAACACAGACAGTAAATAAAGCTAACAATATAACCGCCTTCATCTTAAGTTCTAACAAGTACTTAAGTATTGGATAATTTATTGTTATGTAACACCTCACAATTAACAAATGAGACCCACCAGAGAACTTTTGAATACTTAATATTACGCATGCATAGTATGTTTTTCATCAAAACTGATAATTTAGTATTGTTATCTGTTGCACCACTGGTGCAAATGACATCATGGGAAAAACCAACTTCATACAGAAATAAAATTGATTGAATATCGATTCGTTATCAAAGTACAGTGACATTGAACTTGGGAAATCTAGTCAGACACATGTCCCGTGTTGGGAACTTTGTAAATACGCCAATGGTAATGGTATGTAAGGATTTCACGGACATCCTATTGTTCTGTTTCTGCAAATAACCCTCTTCAACGATGTGAAATATTGTAAGAGTTCATTTGAGAACTCGTTTATGAAGTTTCATTTTTTATGTGCCCAAAAATGCATTGATCCAAATATCACTTGTTTGGGTTGTTGTTACAAAAAATATACGTTTGATTCTATCCTGTTTCAAATACCGTAAAACTAAACTACATATTAATAAAGACTTCGTTGTCCTTGAATAGCTATTTTATTCGGTCATTTTAAGATCCTTGAAATGCCAAGAGTTATCGATAAAGTTCCGCTGTACGACTAGCGTTAAACCGAATGATTCTGAACAAGCCAGAAACTCAATAATTAGTTAGTTAAATTTCATTGAATTATATGTAAATATAGAAACCTACAAGGAAAATTTCACGATTTTCCGGTAGACTGTACGCATATAATGAAATAGGTCGCCACAGTTGTCAGCATCTGGAATAAAAGTATCGATCAACACCAAAGTTTTGTTTCTGACGTATTATTTAAACGTACGCTTGTTAAAAGCCCATATGTAACAGTGAAAACTCCACTTGCTGTTACTCCCGCGATTGAGCTTGTGTCCACCAAGTACGTCAAATATGTTATTTTATCCATTTCCAATGCTAATTCTCCATTATCAATTAACCAATCCTTGAGTTGACTGATATTTTGTGGAACCGCAGCAGCCATTACAAAAATAACAGCATATTTTGCTGTATACAAAATAACTTCCGGAAGTGGGTTTTCCAATGGATGTTTTTCACTCGGTGGTCTCAGTGCATTCTCAACATACATAGCGCAGTACAAAATCGCTTCCAGGATTAAAAGCGTGGTTAAATTGGCGATCATTGGGTTGACTAACTTTGATAATTCTCTCACCCAACACAGTTCTTTCTCAATATGCGCCCATTGCGAGACTTTCTTGCTAAAAATAATGTGGGATTTTATATTCTGAAGGTTTCTTGAAAAGTTCTGAGAAACTTTCCATAGAGTTAAGACCGAAGCCAATATGAAGTGATCCACGAAGTAATTCATTAGTTGAAAGTTAGCGAAGCCGATCCAAAGGGATAGTTTGATTAATGATTCCAGTAATGTGCACTTTTCGTCAAAACATAATGGAGCAAATTTGGAAACAATAATTGTAGGAGAACCCGTAAAACAATGAGAGGAGAACAGTTATCACAACGGGATTTGTTAATTTAGTAACTTCAATTTTTGATAAGGCGGAAGGCATTTCATCCAGGCACTGAAGTACCTTCTGAAGTTTGTATTGTTCAAACCAAACAAACCTTAAAATGAAGAATTTCTTGAAAACAAAAGGTATCAGATGAACAGTGAAGAGCTGGCGAAGTGGACTTGGTAGTTTATGGAGATTTAGTTGGGCAAATAAGTAAGTGAAATAAATAAACGCCACTTGTCCGAATATAGCCAGCACAAAATACACAATTTTGCGTATTTTTGCACATAGGGTTGGTGTAGAATGGCTGTACCAGTTTGGTGAAAGTCCTAGAATGCATCCTACATTCATGGTGTATCTTAAGTATGTCGAGAGTTCAACTACAGATGACCTGGGTTTACCCTCCATTTTAGCTTTGACAATAACAACCATGTTTGCTGCGCAACTGGAGAATTTGGTAAATGATACTGAGACGCTTCGTGTGGAGTTATTTGACTTGTTGACGCACGCCTTATTAGCAAATACGGCTAGGTTTTTCCGATCAATAAAATTTCATTAACAACTAGAAGCACGAAAAGGCGAAGCTTTCGACTTCTGTTCAGTTGTAGGTGTAACGCCAGTTTCACCATTTACTCGTAACCGCACCGGTGTCACAATGAAAAAATACTGTTGTAATTTGATAACTTATACTATTTGCGTAATTGTGCTGTGAAAGGTCTGCCAACCAATTTCTACATCATTGTGGATAAAGTTAAAATGCATATAATTTTATAATCTAATCGAATAAATAAGTTTAAAATGGGAATAGTGGTCGTTAGGGAATGAAATTTTTAATAGTAAAGATTTTCTGGAACTCTGCATCTTCCACAGCAGTAGCACCAACCAAAGCCCCGAGTATTTGCAAAGTCAGTTTTGTTTCCCCACCCCATTTCAGCGCAGTTGGTGTCTCGCCTTTTTCCATCCTTCCAGCACTCCCAACCGTCGCCACTTGGGCAAATGTGAAGTCGCCAAGAGGACATCTTCAACAAAAAAAATTTACATAAATATTCATGTTAGTTTATTAATATAAATATGGTATTACTAACTCAATATAGCTGCAAGTACTAGAAATCTTTGGAGTTAATTTTCTTTCTCTATTAAAACAACTTACGCCTTCCACAGTCTTGAGCCTCTGTGTGTTTATACACAGCAAACAAGGCAAGTAAAGCCGTCACACTTAATATAACTGCCCTCATGACTGCAACTATTACTCAGCTGAACTTCTCCTACTGCTCCAGACTGCACTCCAGCACTAACCAAAAATGTATCAACCAGGGTCCCAAAGCTTTTACTTTATTAAACAAATTAATTCAGTTATTCTACTGCATACAATGAACAGTAGTTTTGCACAATGGGAGAGAAATGTTCATGCAAATGTGCTTCTAATTGTGGATGTGATTCATAATATGAAGCTAATTGTCTAATTTTGCTCAACTGTTGCATGCAAATACAGAGTACAATATTAATAACAATTCAGTTCCGTATTGCACAAATACCGTTTTGAGTTTTTTTTTTGCGAATAGATCAACATTGCAAATTTAGAAACAGATCGATGATGGATTTCAAATACACGTTTTGTAATAAGTTTTGTATGAATTTTGCACTCAACTCTGACCAAAGAGACATCCTAGCAAGACGAAAGTCTTCATGAAGAAGTTAGCCACAGAAGAAATCGAGGTCTGGCTTGATTCTGTATCACAGTTGGCGTCAATCTTGGGAGCTGTGGGCTCCTGTTGTAGGGATTGTGGAGGAAGTTCGGGCACAAGGTCTGGACCAGGTCCTGCAGAAGTTATCCTCCAGGGGTATGACAGGAAGTTTGTCATCTGTCCTCTCCATATGCGCTGGATTATGTCACTTCCAAAGATAGCGTCGATATTATGGTTACGGTTAGCGGTTACTTGGCTATAGTCCAGCGGTGGCCCTGACTGGACTGCAGGACTCGACAAAGTGTACACTGACCGTGGCGAAGGCTGCTGTCCTCGATGGGGATAAGGTAGCCGACCAATGCTGAATACTGGGCGCCTTCTTCCCGGAGTATTGTCTCCTTGAGCGGCTTCATTTGATTGGAAACGCTGGTCACAGTACATGGTTGGGCACTAAACAAGCAATTTTCAATTTTCACTGTTGTTCTTTCAAGGTCACATGAAACTGGAAATTTTTTGATAAACTCTTTGTTTGAAAAATATTTTTTAGAATACATACAACAACAAGCCTCCTAGGCAACGGTACTGATCCAGTTTATTGGAAGTATGTCGCTTACATTTGACCGCTCATTTTGCATTATGCACTAGTTTAATTACTCGCTCATTACTAAAGAGATGCACAAAGCCAAGACAAGTATCACTTATCCCCATTCAGGGGCTGTTTAGAAAGTATTGTAAACCACATTGTGAATTATGTTACCGAATTGAATAAATAATGCAACTTACCTGAACTAGTCTCAGTTAACGACATTTATGAAATCATAAAAAATCTGAAATCGTCGTGAAGTCAGACGGAACTAGATTCCAATCTGACATTTTTTAAATCTCGTTTATAGTACTTAAAGAGATAAATTGTATGTGTATAATCTGCCCATATACAAATTGATCTTACTGTCAACTGTCATAATAATAATTAAAAGTTAGCATTTGATATTTCACCTAACAAAATAATAACATTTTGTATTTTATTAAATAAAATTTTTATTCCATAAGCCGTGTGAAAATGAAGTTTTATTGCCAGGCTAAATCAATTATTGCTAGTTTGGCAAAATCTATCATCTATGCAATACAATCTTCTCTTAATTTTTCAGTCGTTATCGCATCATTTCATGATAATATGGAAAACTAAACTGCTAATTCCTTTTCTTCTTTTCCAATAATTGGAATAAGCAATCCTTATTCAACCTTAACCAGAATGAAACGCGTTTTGAATTGATTATCATTTCCATCATCACTGTTGACAAGTTCACAATTACATTTATCCGTGACAGTATGTCCAGATTACGCTCAGACAATCATAAGCCGCTAAATACATTTTGAATAAAGCTCAGTGTTGAATTCAAAGTCATTCATTACACATCGATAAGGCCCACACTTACTCAAATTTCCAACTAAAATGAAGATTGTCATTCTTTTGGCTCTAGTATCCGCGTGTTTTGCAACTCCTGGTATTGGTTTAATTTCAAAACCGATTTAATTTTGTTTATCTAGGTTCAATATTTATACAATTTTGTTTCTTGAATAGTTGCTCGCGGTAGAAGGCATCCTCATAATGCCTTTGTGGATACTGATAACCAGTCAAAATGGGACTATATTGGCCTTGCATACGGCAACGCTCGAGCTTGGATAGAAGGATTTGCCGAACAAGTAAAGGATATTGCTAACAGCGACAATGCTGAAGTTGCGCGTGTCCTAAGCACACATGTGAATGCCGCTCTTATCAAGGTCAAGGGCCCACTGGATCAAATGAGAGATTCCATAGTAGCTAGAACCCTGACTCGGGATGAGACTACAGAAGTTTACGAGCGACTTGAGCAAATATTGGCTACCTACGAAGCAAACACGGCTGAAATTATTCCTCAACTTTCACAAGATGCTCAAGACGATATTCAGGGTTTATACGAAGTATTTACACAAGATGAAGTGTACTACTTTAGTCTTATTTTGAGCTGGTTGGACTAGTGAGCTTTTAACAGAAAATTGTTAACTATGCATATTACAATGACTGTAATGGCTTCATCAGATTCCTTATACTCTTCTACATAATCAATTCATTCATGTATTTTTAGACTAAAAAGTAACATGTAATTAGGACTGTCAATATTAAATAAATCACATGCCACGTGTCCAATCATTCGATGAGGAATTTGCAGTGCACGAAAGTTATCCAAGCTAGACCACGGTCAAGTGTGAAAGCTTATAAATGTAGGCATTCATCAGCAATGACAATGGCATAATTTTACTCGCACGGAGTTTGCAGTTTTCAGATAACATCCATCAATCAATGAAAGATTTATTACTGCCGTAATCAACTACTGTTATAAAATTCATATTTCATATAGTATTTTCTTCATAACATTGCCCTTGTTCATTAGTACATTACTAACACGTGAGAAAGAGTTACACGTTCATACATAGCAATTTCTATAGTCATATCCATTCAACCTTCCGAACTCATTAGTGCATGAAGCACTAATGAAAGGGCGTCATCGAAACAAAATATAATGCAAATGTTGCATTCTGTAAGCGTGATTGGCAATCGAAGCGGTTCAATATTAAGATTCCAGTTCCAGATGGTATTCAAAAACGACAAACCAACAAAATAACCTTGAAATCTATCTGGAGCGTATTACTTAATTTGACAGGTTTGTTTTTGCGAACCTTAGTTCGTCAGCAAAAAAGTTTACTGTGTAAACAATATGTAACAACATTTATGACTTTCATCACAGCCCACACGTAACCAATCAGAGCTTCTATTTGGTGCATGTTCCTTGAATAATAAATTAACGAAAAAATCAATAGAAAAGAATTTGAAAAAGCACTATTCCATACAAAACTAAAAACATATTTATTCTTCTCAGGTTTTTAAAATACGATTAGTTCATGTTTGGTTGAAGTTGTTTCGTATTTTGACAAAAATTACAAGAGACTTTTTAAAATATAACAAAAACTTACTTCAAACTCCGAAAATAAATGCTTAGTTGTGTGCTGGATAACAGTTTTATGTCATAATGAATGCGACACACTTGTACAAAATTTTCAGAAAATACTAATTTCTTAATATAACGAGACACGAAACAATTCGTTCATTATGGTTTTGAGAGAATCCAAATTGATTTATTTATTAATTACTGTGTTATAACCTCTTTTTTCCACGATTTGAGAAAGTTTTTCATGCTTTCTCCACTCAGGCGCCTCTTAGGTAAATAGCTGATGTTATAACATCGATGTAGCTATAATATCTAATTTTGGCAATATTCAATATTGTTGATTGTAAAATAGTTGCTATTTTTTACCAACTTCTACTAACTGAATATTTTAGAAGTTACATGATACTTTTTGTGGAACATGGTGACGTTAACTTCTCTGCGGATACCAACACACTAGCATTCGCTGGACTAGTTTCAAATATTTCAACTTTCGAAATGGATTCCAGACGCATATTGAGGCTTATCAGAAAAAGCGTTTTTGTCCCCAACCTTTGTGGAGTATTACCCTTCAAGTACTCTAAAGAAATGAAAAGATATGGCCCCAAAAGCTCAAAAGCATTAAGTTACATACGAAAAATTCAATTATTCTGCTTGTTATATACCGTTGCGAGCATTATCCAATTGATCTTGATGCATGAGACGATATCGGTTCCCCAACTGGTCCATTCTTTGGGTTACATCTCTTTGATGATGATTGGTTGCTACACGCTGAACGAGCAAATCAACCATGCTTCAGAAATCACATCTTTGCTAAATGGTCTACAGTTGCTTGTGCTGCGAACGTCATCTGCTCCAGGTAGCTCTAGAATATTCTTATTCCCTTTTAATTACCCAAATTTATTCAATGTACAAGTAGTGCATTCAAAACAATTTATAAACTTTGTATAACTGAAATAATGTTGATGCATGGTTTTTGCAGAGTTTCCGGAGAAACCAAATCTGCGGAAGCGTATGTGTCTACTTATTGCCAAAGCTTTCTTGTGGGGAAATTGGTACAACATATTTGGCCAGTTGTCATTTTGGAAAAACCCCTGCGTTCCTGCCCAGTTGGGTTTCTTTCTCATCCATAAATGCAATTCAAAGGCCTACCGCCCCAATCTCATTTCATCTTCATCAACATTGTACATGGCAGCAGTAAATTTTCCTTCTACTGGCGTAATGGTTCTTCTTGGTATCACTACATTCCTTGCTCGAACATGGGTGTTTGAAAGCGTATTTTGTCATCTTTGTGTAGGACTGATCTTGCAGCCTTACATGTACCACATGTAGCTACGCCAAATATGCGAATTGATTCATGTAAATTTGGAATTGTCTTGTCGCCGGTTTCGACAAATGCAGATTTTAATAGATGGTTTCAATCAAGTACACCAGAGTAGTTGTGGGTGTATTCTTATGTTTACCATATCCACGGCCACATTCAGTTTATACAATGTAATTAGTTCGGGCAAGCACATGTCACTTGCGAGACAGGTTATGGTTGTATACAGTGCGTTTGCCCCGTGTATATCGCTACTAGGTGTATATGGACTGCTATCCCTAATACAAAAGGAGTCCAATGAGATAATTGTAAACTTTAAGGTGCTGCGTGGAGTAGGATTTGTAGGTCGGTTTAACCGACGGATTGTACGGTCACTTAGACCACTAAAAATCAAAATAGGAAGCTCAAACTTTGTGGATGATACTACGCCAATTTGTTGTCTGGACTTCTTGGTCAACCAGACTGTGAGCCTACTATTACTAAATTAAGGGATGAGGTTGTCAAAGTGATGTAGCAATAACCCCAAATAATATGTATTTTTTGCCAGCTAGAAGTTGTTGCGACAACGCGCGTCGTGTTGCACCATGCATTAGTTTAGAGAGCACAAGTAGGTCACGGAATTATGTACGGAAGTTTAACAAAGTAGGCAATCATTCATTCGTAAAGTTATGCACACACGGGGCTTTCATACTTCAGATAAAATCCACTAATCAATGAAAACCTTATTACTGCAAAATCAACTACAACTAGAATTTATATGTAGTTTTTAACTAAACTCTTCTCTTCGTGTCCTTGGCCTGGTTTATTACTATCTAACCCTATTAAGTCGTGAAGTGAGAATAAATTTAATGCCCATTTACCAATTTTTGGAGTGGCATCGATTTTAATATTTCATTCTAACAAGAGCATCAAGTAATGAGGAAATGGTTGTTTCGACACTGCACGTGGTGAGCAACTTCGCTGAATACGGGGAGTGACATATTTGGGAAAAATCTGTATTGTGATCGGAATGGAAAAAAAGTATCTCTGCTAAAATCATTAGTTTACCACGATACTAAATATATTTTTTTCGAAATTTTCGGACCTATTATTCAGGTTTTAAGGGCAATTAACTTTTTAGGTTTTTTAAAGAAATTGCTAGTTTTTGAGCAATTTTAAACAATTTAGTCCCTTATTTTAGTTTTAGCTGATATAAGAAAGCATAGCGAATACTTTTTGAAATTTATTTTTTTCGAAACTAACTGTTTAAACAATTGGCAATGCAAATTTGACGCCCATATATCTGGCGTCTCAGGCACCGGCCCAGGGTTCTAACCTCGCCAAATTACGCGGACTGGTCTGGGCATCAATAATTCGTTGGAATTTGGTTGGGCCAGCGCCTGAGACAAAAGTTATAGGGCTTAATTGTCAAGATAATTAAATATTATGGGGTCGTCCACTTGTAACATGGGACGAATTTAGAGGCGGGGCAAAATGATACACACGGTAGGGCAATGCTCAGACATACATAATACACGAACTTGCAAAAATCAGGATTTGGCTCAGTCATCAATGGACGGCCCCATGCCGATTTGGACCCCACTAATACGTCGTACCTGCCAATAGATGGCGTTGCCAATGACTTTCTTATTCTGCACCACTTACAGCGAAGTTGCTCTGGTGCAAAGTGCAAATACATCATCGTGCCAAGACCTTAGAATTTGATGTGTTTGCTGGTTATATATTAAGACTCTCCAAACGGACCATTGTGAAACGGCCAAATAAGCAAAACAATACCTGAAACCAGTGTTAGGCGTCGATTTAGCTTAATACCAATAGTAATAAGAATAAGTCTTTATTTCCTTGGTCATTTCAATTAACAATTTAGTGTTGGAAAACCATGCCCACCGTTTGAGCAGTTTGATCTACCAAAATGACTTTGTTAGCTAAAGCAATACTTGTAAACACTAGCAGCATATGGTACAAAGACGTTCAAGGACTTATCTCAAAAGCACATGAGTACCGAGGCGTCCGTGACTTTCATCATAGTCCTCACCGTATGCAAACAATCATTTACTTCCTAAATGAAGTAGCCATTGCCTGCAATTCATCTTTAAAAGCGCTTCCGCGCAACGCTCCCTTAGTACCCATAGTCACTCAAAATCAAACTGTTGTAACACCATTCGTGACAAACTATGATTCTACGTCGGCATATTTGATATTATCTCAGTTAAAACTTTTGGGATTGCCACTTCCAGTGTTTTTCCCAATGGACTCTTATCAACTCAGCTTCGGCTACTGTGACATTCCATATTACGCCAGTACAACAATGGAATCTCTGCTACATTCACTTGTTAAACCGTTCAGTTACATTGTTTGGATTCTCCTAGCAATGACGTCGATATTTGTTATCTGTGTTTTGCAAGCGAATTTTCTACACAAATGACAACTTGGGTATGTAACTCTGGTTGTTTACTCAGCAATACTTTCTCAACACTAAACGGTTGTGCGGAAATCAAGCGGAATTTTGCTTTCACCTGGTGGTTAGTTGGATGCATGCTTATTAACGTATTTTATACTGGTGACTTCACAACGGAGCTTGCAATACCATCTTCTATGCGTGCAGTTCAAGGTATAAGAGAACTTTACAATGAAAAATTTACTCTTGTTTACGAATTGGAAAGTACGAGAGACTGGCTGATGAACCTCAGGCAATCTGATAAAATCTATCAAGCCTTGGTGAAAGCTGGGATAATCAACCCAAACATTACTTTAGGACTGACAATAAAACCTCGGAT
>JAAXOA010002920.1:0-12332 GCA_036561885.1 Salina celebensis
CTTGCTAAGATTTTCCATTTTGAATCTCTAACCTCAATACCATAGTTCAAAACAAGAAAGCTTCCTGTTTGTCCGTCCAAAACCTTTACCGCTCATGCCGTGGGCCCATTTAAATAACAATGGATTATGACGTAAGCTTTTGCATTGCACTGCGTACTCTAAGTATCCCTACTTTAAATAACTATAGACGATGACGTAAGCTTTGTCGTTGTATGTACAATGTACGTACTCAAGTACGCAACAAAATGCAAAAGCTTACGTCATCATGATGGCTGTGGCCCTTGAATCTCTTTTATCATCCATACGCTTCCGTTTCTAATAGGAATATTCTGAGTATCCGAGTATCCTTGAAATCAATTATATAGTATGTTGAAATTGTAACCGTTTGTCTTGTATCTGCTCGCAGGAACATGCATCTCCAAAGCCCACGGATAAGGTCATAAAGCTTTATGAAATCATGAAGACCAAAGCATTTGGATATAAAATACTTTTGCAGTCACTTAAGGACCAAAGGCAAACTGGAGCATCATGTATTTTAGGAAAGGCTTTAATAGCAGTCAGCGGTCAAAGGAACGAAGAAGAGTATCAAAACTTACATAATTTGCAAATAGTTTGGGAAAGCAAACCTCAACCGCTTGGACAACTTTTTAAAGATCAATCAAAAAACATATACAACGATATTTTCAAGAGTCCAGAACTGATAAACCAAGTTAATGAACTATTACTCAACGGATCAAGCATTGGACCATTGATAAAAAGTCCACCAGCACTGGACCCGCTGTACATTCCAAGAACGATATCTCGTCGTTTGTTGGTGGATCCAAAAATTTTCAAACAGGATTGTGGTGATATCTTTGTAATGAAGGGGGGTGGGATTTTCCAATTTTCAGAGATGTCAAAACCGTATCAAACTTGCGCTTCAGACAGTCAGCTGCATCAAATTACTTGTAGACATATCTACTTACTGCATGACGATGATTTGGATTATATAATTGCGAAAGCCACAGATCCTGTTCACGTTATATACCTGGATGATAACAACTACATACTAATAAAATCTAAAGGTGACACATCCACTCTGCAAAGGTTTACCAAGCGTGTCAACAACAATACGGACGAAATTTGTGCCTTAAAAAGTCAACTGACTTCCAAGAATAATTCTTTTTCCGCAAGAGATTGCTTAGTGGCAAATCACGAACAGGGATACGTAACTGCGACCATACCGATTGATCAGACTTACGTCGGAGAGAATGCACTTTCAGCAATAAACTCATATGGTTGTCTCACGGAAGAGAGCTTCGTAAAGGAACTCCTTGATGATTCGTCAAGCAAAGGCGTATGTGTCTGTGATAATGCCGGCATGGGCAAAACCTGGTTCCTTCATAAAATCAGTGACATGTTGAAATTTTACAACTGCGTGTCAATATTTTTGAACCTTTTAACATTTGGAGTATATCTCGCTGAAAATACCATTGATGATAGTAGTCTAAGCCAAGTCATTGGACTATTGAAACATATCTGTCCAACTGACCTGGCCGGAGTGATACTTGGCCATTTTTTGACAAGCAGAAACACTAAGGTTGTTTTGATTTGTGATGGATATGACGAGATAAGATCAGAGCATATTCCAGAAGTTAGAAATTTTCTTAATCGTCTAGTAAAGTCAAAGACAGGCATCAAAATTTGCGTTTCATCAAGAACCCACTTTAGAAAAGAGCTTGAAGGAATATTTATGGTCCACTCGTACGACCTGTTGCCATTCAGTAAAACCGACCAAGCAAATGCATTAGTAGATCGGTGGACGCAGATGTATCCTAAAAATAATGTTCAAAAGCTTCAACAGTTCGCGGAAAAATGCGTGGAAACAATTGGAAAAATGCTCAACTCAGATATTCTAGGTATTCCGCTCATGTGCTTTATGATATCCAAAATTCACGCACACCAAGCAGGAATAATTTCCAGCAACAAAGGTCGCAGCAATGGTTTTCCTGATATCGACAAATATTCTGTTGTTGACATCTTCCAGAAGTATATTCAGCTTGGACGGGATCGTCTTCGACAATTATATACTGAAGAACATGAGTATGATGATGCATACAATCGAATTATTTGTTATCATGAGTGGAAGGCGCTGGAGCTTGTCCACCCACAGCTAGCTGTGACATATTATGTTGCTAGACTAAACAATCTCAGTCAGGATGAAGCTCCTGTTTTGGGAGTTTTAATTCCAGCTGAAAGTAACTCTGCCTCTAGTGAGTTAACATTTATTCATAAACTCTTTGCTGAATATTTTGTCGCAAACATGCTGGTTGAATTTCTCACTGAGTCAACATTACGCAATGTTGACCATCCCATATCACATCAGTTCTATGTGGAATGCTTCCATCAAACTGTATTAAGTATCTGCAAAGAGGACCGTGTAAGGCTGAATTGCTTCACAAAGGATTGGGATACTCAAACGTCGATGATTACTTTCAAGTTTTTACACCATAATGTGGTTTGGATCCTAAACTCTTGTTTGGAGAGTCAACCGGTCATAAGTCGATGTCCCGGAATTGAAATAACGTCTACCAAATTGAATCTTTATAAGCTTTTGCAGTGCTGTGTGAGATACGACTTTTCATTTTTGCTCAATGTCATTTCAATTACAACGGTATCTTTCACGAACGACAACAACGACACACTCCCAGAAGAAGGATTGAGCTTTCTATTGTATTTGGTTGCAATTCATAGTTCTTCAAAAACTGCAGAAATCCTCATGAATGTATCTGAAAAAGTACTTGGAACTAATTTATTACACTTCTGCAATTCGTATCCTTCAGAATACATCGAGCCAATTATCGCCGCAATTGAACGTAACAGTTTGGATCTCGTTCTTTTCTACAGTGATAAACTTCCTCTCGATGCAACAATCATATTTCCGACATGTCTGAAATTTTACAACAGTTCAAAGAATGACAGAAAAGCGAGAAAAGAAATATGTTCTCTTCTTTTCAACAAAAACAGTAAAATCTTTTTGCCGACTAAATTTGATGACGATTTCGGCATAGGATATTATGATACTGATATCATGAATCATATTGCGTCCATGCATGACTTCCGGTGGACTCAATTGCCTATTTGGAGCAAGCTGACAATTTTGTTTAATGTTTTGTGTATTGGTGGACTCCGTGATTTTACCGACATGTTACGTGCTCTTTTGGCAAATGGTTTTGAGGATACAAATAGCCAACATATATTTCGATCAATATGCCCAAATACACGGACTGGCATTTTCATGGTTATTTTTGTAATACTTTGTTTCCCCTGGTGGCTAACCAATATGGTTCAGATAACCATTTCTCGAGGAAAACTTAATGGTTGTGCTACTTCTGTTATATCAGTACTAGTACTGTTTTTGTTTGCATTCTATGTAGCTGGCCACTTAACGCCAAAATCAACATGGCCTGGTTATGTCGAGATTTCCTTGTTCGTAGCATTGTGCTTCGTGATTTTTCTTGGAATCTTAGTGGGTTCGAGAGAACGCGAGTATTCCTACAGAAATAACAGGAGGCACAGATGGCGAATAAACCAATTTTATTATTTGTGATAACTCCTGTAAAGCCGGTTTGCATGTTATTCTTGTAATCAACTGTACTGTTACTAGCGTTATAAAGGCGAATAGTCGACAACTGGCGTAATTAAATTAAACAATTTATATATAATAATAATAATGTCTTTATTCGTCTCTAACCTTTTAACAATATTATGTGAAGCTTTATAAGTTGATCCCCACATTTAATAACATAAAACCTTGCTAAGCAAGAAATTAATAGTAGTGCACCCAAGAACAATTTATCTGATTCAGATATTAATAATATAATATTATATAATATAATAAATCGCAATATTCATAGTTTGAAACATAGTGGGAAATCGGTCTATAAGCATGTAAGGTCTCAACACATCATGGAACTAGAAATGTCAACATACATGGACAGCTCAATATGATAGAAGTGTCAAAATCTAGTATTTTATGGAATGCTCATCAGCTCCATAAGTTCTGGTTGTGTGTTATATATTAGGGTTATTTAACTTCATTATTAAAAACATCCCAGCTAAAACCAAGTTTTCAATTTAACCCTTGACTATTCCCGTAAATTTGTAGTAATTTAATGTATGTATCATGATGAGCCGAGGCGAACCGTGAAAAGTGAAGTCCAAACCCTCACAAGTTTTTTTTTTGTCAGCGGCTACAATATCGAAACCTTCACTAGTCTTGGAATTAGTCTAAATAACTTCGAATCTTAAAAATATCATGTTTACTCGCGATTTCTTTTTCCATTTGTTAATTTTCTTTCTCTTGAAAAAGGTGAAGGATATTCATCGAAAGCTTGAGATTTTAATAAATCAATCAATTCTTTTAGCCTTATAGATGACTTTAACCATACTGAAACCTTATTATTGAATTCCTTCGGTCGACATCTGATTAGTATACTTAACATTATCGTTCAATGACTTTGTCGAAATCATGGATTATCATTAGACCTTCGCCAGATGTGCGCATATAAATATTCCTCTCTGTATGCGTAGATATATTACTTATCTGTACTGTACGGTTTAAAGTAAGAGAAAATCTGTAATTCTTATCTGGTTGTGTTTGATACCAATTTATAAACTTTAAGAGAAAAAAAATCCAGTTAGTAGGCATGTTTGTAACGAAATTAGTGTAGGGAATGAATGTTATTTGTTTTTATGAGTGCATTTATAACTTCCTTTCATAGGAATACGTATAAGATTATGGCTAAAAAAATATCGGATGCTTCTTTGTGTATTTATTTTATAAAGAAAAGAAAGCACAAAAGTGTAGCTTACAGGAATATATTCTAAAAGAAATCATAATTATTTCATCATGTAATTTTTTTTAAGAAAGATTTTAAAAAGAAAAAAAGTAACTTCAATAAAGGCTGTGTTCAAAAGTATAACAAGGCCGGTTAGAAATCATTTTCGAGTGCATGAAAAATATGTGTTTTGGACAAGATGTCTTGTTTTAAGAATTATGAATAAAAATACCTCGTCATATTTTGACCGCTTGCAGTTTTTCTAGTTTTAGAAGCCTAGTTAGTGTTTCGTCCATGCATCCTTTTGACAAACAATTTACGTATTATATATACACAACTCAGTGGCACACCTGCCGCGGCTACTGTTACAACATCACAGCTGATGACAACACTCAATGCATGGCGTGCTGGCTATTAGCCGATTTCAGCTGTGACTATGGACTTCTTCCCGAAAATAGTTTGGTGGAAATAGTTCCTGAAACTTGTCCTTAATCCCTGTTCATCCTTTCAAATTAGCTTAAACACAAGGTGTGATCCTGTAAAAACTCATGGCAGTAAAAACCATGGGTAAAATTGGTTTAAACCAGGAAAACGTAATGGCCCATGGAAGAATAAAATGTATGAAATGGTAAAAACCCCTAAATTTCATTGAAAAGGCCATAGGATAACAAGTTAATATTTGTTTTAGTGTTAGGATCTAACTAGGCATAATAATGCTTGTTAATCGTTCACTTTTGTGGTCGACAAATATTTTTTGAGTCAGACAACGACGTCAGGCTAGACCATTATATGTACCAAAAGAAGTTTTTGCATTTTTACGTTTTCGCCACTTTTTCCATGTAAAATCCGGTAAAAACTACGAAAATACTTTTACCTGGTTTAAAGACACTCCTTGCTTAAACATAAGCAACAAGTATGGCAAGCTGAAATTTGTTTGTCTATTTCCAAGAGAATATACCCCAGCAATTACATTTTCGCCACTTTTTCCATGTAAAATCCTGTAAAAACCACGAAAATACTTTTACCTGGTTTAAAGACACTCCTTGTTTAAACATAAGCAACAAGTATGGCAAGCTGAAATTTGTTTGTCTATTTCCAAGAGAATATACTCCAGCTTAAAACGAATCTCAGGAAAAATGCTACACTTCTACCATCATTATCATGAATCTAAATCATTTGGAAAAATACAATTCTAAGTTTTATAGTTACAGATGTTGGCAAACTTAGAATAAATAAAACTGCAACTAGCAAATCTGTCAATATCGCCTTGGCCATAAATCAACCTCCACTCACCCAACCCTGTCGTAGAATGCTCGTTTTAATAAAATATAAAAAGGAAGTGTACGTGTTGTTAGTTGCAGTTTACTTTATTCTTAGTTTTCTACCATCCGTTCACGTAATATTTGTGATGTGCTATTGGAAACGACCGGTGTTAATGATAAATATGACAAGTTCTGATAAATTTTTCATTTCCATGTCAACTGACGTACATGAGAAACTCAAGAAGAACACAAACATGTTAATTAGTCATCTATGTGAAGTGTTTCTTTTATCTTGTGAAATTGAATAAAATTCAGAGAATATAATAAATTTCGGGTTATCTTTTCCAAAAAACTCTCTATTTACAACTGCTGCTTTGTAACTGGCTTTCTAATTCTTGTATTTTCTACATCCGCTGCTGTAATTGGTTGGTTTGCGTCTTAACATACTATTTTACTCTATATGACACACTATATTATTCCTAAACAATTGTTTGTCTGTCTTTGTCGTATGCATGCATGCGAGCAATTAGGAACTGTTTGTTTCAGGTAATAGCGCAAATATCTTATATTTCCTTGCTAGTTTAACTAAATATTTACCTTCTTTTACTAGCTTTAAGATTTTACATGCGTGATTGAAGTATTTTGTATCCGCAAACCGGGCTTACCTTACGAGTGTTTAACCAATTTCCGTTTCTTTTTCTGGTTTTCCTTTGCTGTGGGTGATGACGGCACGGCTTCTGAAAAAGAAAGGTAAGAATCACATAACTTTCAAGTGTTATAAACAGTCGCTGGAAAAACTACCATCATCTGTTGTGCAACCAAGAAACCTGTCGCTGCTTGTTGGTAACAACTCAACAAGTTTACTCCTACAGTAAGAGGACAAACTACATTTCACTTACTCACAACCAAGAAACAGTAAATTAAACCATTAATGAACCGTAAGGATGAGGAAGGCGTGTCCTGGTTACCCCAAAGTTACTACCCAATTCTTTTCCAATTGTTTTAAGTTTTTATCCAAAAATTTCATTGTAAAATTTTTCATATTATCTGGTTTTGCTCTTGATGAGGACCACTGTATTGGTCGAAACGTTGAGCTAATTAAAATATCAAAACTACACTCGTTGCGTTTCCCTTCTCTTTATGATAAAGTAAATTAAAAATAATTCACACTAGAAGTATCCCAGTACGGTAAGCGGAAAACTGGCGTTATTTACTGTACAAGCCAGGAATCTCCATTTGGAACCTTGCACAACCCTGTTTCAAATTTGGGTAGAATAATATTATTTTGTTAGGTTTACCTTAGTAAATAGTGGTTTTTCCGTTTACTGTACCAGAAAACTTCTAATATGAACCGTTAAACAGTTTCCTGGTTGTAAAATAGTAGTTTTCCCAATGATAAACAAGTTCCTTGGTCGTCTCGCATATTAATTAAACGCGTTTTTTGCATAATACAAATTTTTGTCTTGATTTTATTTCTTAGAATGGACGGTGGAAGCACTGCTGGCACTACAGACGACCAACAACAGCAAAAGCCCGGTCTGAAACTAACAGCCCTTTACGATAATCTGCTGAACAAGAAGAAGGACAAGCCGGTCGTTGCTGACGAAGAAAACGCAGTCGCTGCCAAGGTAAATTTCTCCAAACAAAATTTACACGACAGCTTTCTCTTTGTGCGACAAACGCATCTCATAAATATTTCGGACCACGGCGCTGAAATAATAAATGCTGTCAGTGTGATAGTGACGAAGCTGTAGCATATATAACGGTTTGCAATTTCATTTAGGTTTACCACGGTGCCCAACTGCAACCGCCACCTAAACGAATTATAGACACGGGCTCCATGAACGGCTCCACTTCCAAATACGACAAAAAATCAACTTTTACCGCAATTTGTAACCAAATGCATGCAAGTCAGGATGCGGTTAAATCTTCGAAACATGTTTTGAAGCACATGACGATTTTTTTTCTGGACGATTTTGGAATCTGAAATAGCTCACAAAATAATATTTTTTGAGAAAAAAAATGTTCGGAATGTGCATAACAATTTGAAATATATCGATTTCTAATATTAAAAAATCTCATTGGCTACTGCAATGTAGCCTTAACATGGGACGGTATACCCGTCCTCACGCTGCTTGCAAGCGAAATGCAGGCAGGCCATCTGCCTAGCAGCACGCAAACCAAAGTGAAGTGGTGCCCAACCACGAGCTTATGTCTATAACCAAATTAAATAACGTACTGCTTTATACCGGTAACCGCTGTATAACGGTCAAGGCCAATTCCTATAATGGTCTATAACTTACCCGGCAGTTTTGCCCTTATTTCGTCATATCTAGTCTAATTGGCTCATCACACCGTATTCCCTGAAACAGCCACCTTAATAGACAGAGTACGTTATATTACGAAGTTTAGTTTTTAGTAGACAAAACAGGAGAATGCCTTTTTCTCGGGTATGTAATGTCCCAGGGTTGTTTTAACATGATAAAAATGATAATATGGACAGACGGACAAACAACCCATTCAATTTGAAATTATGTTATGATTCCAGGCTATGCATACAGATTGATACTTTCTTTGATGTTTGTCCTTTCTGTCACCACGTCCAAAGTTTTATTCCTGGTTTTTCCAGAAGCATGACGTCAACATCTACATAGCATTTACAGTTTTTGACTGATATAATGTGCTAATTAACTCCTAGAATGGCATATAAGTTTTGAAATATTTGATTACGCAATACGTGACGAAACAAGTACTTTAGAATTTCGAACGAATAGACTTTTCATTAAAATTAAATATTCGTTGGATATAACCGAAGACAGTGACGGTTATTATTACCACTTCAGCACTAGATTTAAGATACAAAGTGGTAAATCCTTTGTTCCTGTAATGAATGCTGGTAATACTCGTTGTTCACACTACAGCAATTAATTTGGTTAAACATAGCCTCTAAGCTCAAACATACTCGTAAATGTCAGGTTCATTACTTCATGTAATCAAATTTTTGATTTCAAGTACGCGCCCTACTGACGAACAACTGGTGCGTCGGCTTGAAAAGTGGTAGTTAGTCGCAATAATGTACGATAATTCAGAAGGACTTTGAAGCCCATCAAAGCTTGAGCGATTTGTTGTTGGCATCTGAATTTCTTTCTAGTTAGATTAATTTAAACAACCACATGTCCACTCTTCAGGAGGGACTCTTCTCCTATCTTCTTTGATCTTCAAAAAATGTACATCAGCTATATTGAAATATGCATAATCATTTAATGAACCGAGTTAACTCGGTTTACGTATGTTGGGACAATTAAGGTTCAATAAAAGCTGGGCATATCTAAATGCTGCTCTACAGCTCAAAAACACTAGAGCCCTTCTGTCAATCAGATTGTCGAGAAAAAATTTCATATCCGCCAATTATTGTAATTAAAGAGGGCCAACTCTAAATGAAAAAGTTGCCACGTATATATTAAAATGCTGCGATCCAGTTGGACGTCGGAGTTAGAAGTAACATCAAGCGGACCGCAGAAGTATCATATTGTAAATTGTAATACATCTCAAATCCCACAAAATATATCATGTCGCCCAAGCACTTGGTTTGGGTAGCATTCTTCCTGATCGGCGGAGTCACGTCAAAAGCAATAAAGTTGAACATCCTTTGTTCAAGATTGAATTCGCTAGTAAGACTTGTCACAGGACCGATTCAGAATCAACCCCATGCGTTCTCGTTGCTTTACCATTCGTTTCCAAGTCAATGTCAAGTGGTACCTCCTTCTGAAACAAGAGTTTTGATGTTTCCAAGTCATGACGAGGATAACCTCACTTTTAACTGCCCTTTCAAGTATTCTTCGTCAATAAATGTAGTCATGTCACCTGTACTAAATGTTGCCAGTGATCTGGCAGTATTTAAAACTGGTTTAAAGTTAGGGTTGTCGATTAGAACAGTGTTTGTGCTACTTCAACCAAATCAACATCTCAAAAGTCCGCTTACAAAGAAATTCCAATTCAATTTGCCTGCATTAAAATTGACTCTATACTTTCTCAACAAAACAGGTATTGGTATTGGTGTTGATATTGAAGGCTATCAGTATTGCTTTGATAACAATGTAACTGTTGAAACTATTCAGGACAATTTACATCTAGCCAGGTTATTACACAAGAAATTATTTAGAATCGGGTTGGCTAATGTAGTTTATGCTAAGGTTTTTGGTAGGAGAGCATTCATACAGTTTGTGTCAGGATCCGAGTGTAACGAATGGATGCGGAGCGGATCGCTTTTGCTTATGTTTTGCTCAAAAGATATTTTCTCAGTTGAAGAAATCTCAAGGGTTCACAATTTCAGTATACGGTCAGTTGCCACTCAAAAAGAGTTTTATGAAATGGTTCCAAACGCATACAAAGCCCAGTTTCTTTTTGGAACGTACTGGTCGGCGAACTACTCTAAAACCTCAGAGGTTTACAAGTCAGGCATAGTGCTTTCCCACTTTGAGTCGATATCGTTTATATATTGTGTGCTAAAACAAGGGGACGATGAAACTAAGGATTTTACCTTTTGGGCCCAACCGTTTAAAAAGGAATTGTGGCTACTTCTAGTACTTCTAATGACTTTATACAGCATCTACTCACAAGTTGGGTTACGCGATACTAAAATGTTTGCTGCAGAAGTGTGTAACTCAGTATTTAAATTTGTAGAAGTCATGATTGGCAACGGAGAAATTCGAAGCTCCAGATTTCAACTTTGGTTAGCATTTTTCGGATTTTTCATTTGTTCGTTTTACTCAAACTGTTTGTTGGGCTATGTATTGAAGGAACCTCTGGCTGCTCCATATGCTCACATGAAACAAATCCTGAACGATGGCTACAAAATTTTAGATTTTACTCAAGAGGGGCACAATGCAAGGAATTTCTTAGCTCCTCTGTTAATGTTCCGTGATATTGAGGTCTCCAAAGCTTTTCATGTTTCGAACGAAACCATTCCGACTTGGGAATTTTTCGCTTTTCGATTAACTGAAAAGAAGATTGCGGTTCTTGACACATCTGATGTACAGAGACATTTACGGATTTACGAAGATATTCTGAAGCGCCAGACACGATTCATGTATGATTACTTCCTGAAGTGGTAGGCAATGCGCCACAGTTCTGGGCCGTGTACACATTCAACAGGGACTGGGTTGGCATTACCATTAAACGAATTATTGAAGCAGGATTGCAGAATATGTGGTCCACGTGGGAGAACCGTGCACTTATGTTGTACGAGCGACGTAAAGGAAAAGAAGCGACGACTGCAGATGACATAATTGAAGCTCGTAGAATTCGATTGTTAATTGGAATTGTGGGAGGAGTGGGAATAACGCTTGCATTTTTGTGTTTAATAACAGAGAAATTACGTCACATGGTAACCAGTTAAAACACAAATATATGTAAAGACACTTCACGCATGCTTCTGAGCTAATAATGTATCTATTAAGTGTTCCAAAAACTAGTCATAGCCATTATCTCATAGCAAATTGCTTGTAAAATCTCCGCAATTAGGAGCTTTGCAGTAATGTAGCGCTAGTTAATTAAAAGCGTTCAGACGTCCACTAAACAGTATAAGCTGCTGGTGTAAAAATAAAAAGCATTTGTTCCTAGCATTATATATTCACTCATTTTGTCGTGCTTTTCTACCAGATAGATAATGTGTTAACTTTGAACTTACGAATGTAATATTTATTAATTAGTTTCACAAAATAAAGTTACACATATTATATGCGATATCTTTAATATAAGAACGATTAATTTTACATTGATTAACTTTCTTTAGCTTTCGTTAGTTAGCGATTCATGTATTCTTTATCTGAAAAATAAACAGCACTGCAAAAAGTCATCTCTAACGTTTACAGATTTCAATAACATTATAGGACTTTATCCTTATCGTCGGTTTATGAAACAATATGGGATGCTGGTTTGACTTGTGCCATGGCTGGCTAAAAACCTATAGCATGTATTGTTGAATTTTCCTGTTTATGAATTGATGGATAGTCTGCGGCAATATAATGTTTTCAGTTCATCATGAAATTTATAACATTTCTTCAGTACTTCGTGATGGGTAAGTCTAATTGCTAATGTTTTAGTTGCAAATTGAAATGTGCAAAAGCCGTTTAGAAATGAGGGATAGTGAAAAGTAGAAACAATATATAACCGTATCACGTAAGTTGCCAGCTACGACATTTGCCAGCATGTTAGGTTAGGTGGGGGTCTGGGGGCGGAGCCCCCAGTT
>JAAXOA010002921.1:0-12331 GCA_036561885.1 Salina celebensis
GGTAGATTTATTTCATTGTAGCTTTTGATTGCTTAAAATATTCTACACTAATTTCTTCTTAGAACAGAGATTGTTCATTAAGTTACTCACATTTTTTGTTTCATCAATCATCATATTGTTTGTTTTAGCAACAGCTTGATATTGATAAGTACGCCTCATCCAGTCAGTTTTACATGTTATATAAAAAACTATTTTTCACCGAATTAGATTCATGCATTAAGTATATGTACGGATCCCATCGGATTATGATTTTGGGCGGTTTGAGCAGGTTTTATTAGGCTTGCTAGAAGCTACAAAAATGAAAATGCAGTGGTAAACTCAAGAAATATATGAAATAGTATGCAATGCTTTGCGAATATTTACAAATATTTTTCGTTCTTTCAACTTGAGCACTTCCCATGTTTTGCGGGTGCCCCAAAACTTTCCAATGATTACAAAGGTTAAAATATTTTATCTAGACTTGGAACAAACTTCAACATGCGGTTAATAGTATTTTGTATCGTGCAAATCAACATGTATGAGGATGGCGAAAATGACGATGATGGCAGATTTGGTTTTCCGAAAGACACGATAACCATCTGGCCCATCCTTGCTCCCGGGTTAACATTTCAGATTCCTAATGACTTTATTAGTCTCTGTTTAAATTTATATGACTCATAGAAGAGGATTCGCAGTCATAACAACACATTTCATAATAGAGCTTTCAGCACCATCTTGTACATTAACTCATTTGCGTCTTAGCTATACATACTTAGCACTGACAATGGCTTAAAGGGAAGTGCGATACTTCTTTCTCCAATCCGTTGTTGGCGAAAACTCAGATAGATGCCTCGCATCGCTCAAAGTCAGTTCCGCTTCAAGGACTGCTACAACCGAGAATCGTTAGAAAGAGTGATCTTCTGTATGCCACTCAATATTTTGTAAAAGCTGCTGCTGGTGCTGAGGGATTAAGGACTTCTGTGAAAATAACGAGCAACAAGTCGCAGAAGGCTCCCACGTTCTGGATGGAAGCTTCGCGGAAGCTGTTTAAGTTTGGAATGACTTTGGTAATAACATGGGTTGCATCGAAGTTTGAAAAGAATTTTAAACAAATGTATCGAAAAACCATGCCAGTTAAGCTACTAACGAAAACATTGAGGATTTGCAAATCCCAGTGATATGAAGCATTTATGTGTTTATTAGTATATTCCGCGTGCCAGCCCACCCATGTGGGTGCTGGAATGGGTAGGGCGAGAGACAAAACCATGACGGTTATTTGCGGTTACGTGCATACAGTCGCATATATTATATTATATTCCAGTTTTTAGTTGCTTTTATGTTTTTATCGTATTGAATCGAGACTCAAAGTGTTATTATTGATTCATACTATAAGGAGAAGGAGTACTCCCTTAAGTAATTTGAGTGCTCATCCAACATATTCACAAGGGACATCCGCCTCCGAATTCAGAAATCCTGATTTTGCATAGTGGAAACGCTGCGACGTCCGACTGTGCATGATTTCTGAATGGGACGAAGTTTACGTCACTTAAATATGTTGGATGAATAGCGGATTTATTTTAGGGTTTACTCATTCAACACATATATAGTACTGCCAAAAACTTACTTCCAACACTGGAAGTGACTTGATTTGTGAAAGATGATCCGGGGAATATTATCGTGGAGCAGTCTATAGAGAACACAGTAACAATTTTCGTGCGATTACGATGCTGGCTATACTCTGTACCCAACGGTAAGAGTGCAGATAACCAGTGTGTACCTAACTGTTAAGTCCAAACGGTGAAAATAATCAACTGTTGCTCTTCGTTCTAAGTCATGGTAAGAGTTCAACTTGGATGAGGATAATGTAGTCACGTGAGCCACGTGACGTGGGTTACTATAAACATCCAATGAATGTTTTGTAAATTCTGAAATTACTTGGAAAGTATTAATTAGGCTTCCAGCTTTGTTGTGGTGGCATTTTGAGTAAATCCCATAGTTGTGCCCGCAAGCACGTAAGCGGATATCCGGCCATAGGTTTCAGTTGCAGACATCCTTTTGGAAAAAGCTTTTTTTTTTGCAATTTGGTTTACTTTTTCCATCATTTTATTATAAATCTTGTAGCAAACTTGTACATATTTACTTATTAAAATACTATAAAATAGCCGATAGCGTGTGGAAAATCCGCCAAACAAATTTGGGCTTATATGTTGCTTTTCACGGTTATGAAGTGAAGCCAACTTATCCATCGCCACTTTTCATTCTGATCATGTTGTTTGCTTATAAAAGTTTCAAGTTTCTTAGGCCTGATTAAACAATACTTCTTTTCATCAGATGGAAATATTCATATGCAGCTTCTAGAAGTTTTTCGCTTTCTCCGTCAGGCATTGAAAAAGTATATGGCTGGCTTTGGGAGTATTAAAATCTTGAACAACGTTGTACAACCTGAATATACTAGAACCCCCCTCAATATTAATTTCCATTTGTTAATCAGTCGTAAAAGGAATCTACAGTTTGAGAAATATTTTCGTTATTGACTGACGTGTGACGTAAGTTTTAATATAGGGCACGATGAAAATCTTGCATATTCATCATATTAGTCATTTTAGCACCTGCATAGCGGTTAGCCATGGCTGCATGCCAGGAAAACTGGCGACTACTGACGCCAGGCGACAGTGGAGCCGGAGTTGTGACGGTCCTGATGGGGCCGGGGCTAGGCCATCTCTTATTTAGAGACACAAGGTAAAAGAAATCGACTGCAGCAAAACTTTACGGATTGTAAATGTCTGCTGTCTACATTGGCGAAACGGGCAAACGGACAGAAGAAAAGATTCAATTATCATAAACATTACATCGCATCAAGTCACCACGACCAGAAGTTTAAAACTCTAGATTCGCCCTTCTTCAGATCGGATTGTGATAGTTCACTGCTTGCATTCAGCGCCAGCATCTGCAAAAAAACTGCGTATTGTGGTGACCAGTGGGTAAAGTAAATATTCAAAGTAAAGAATCTGGTCTTTAAACTGAGACTAATTACTTGTTAGCAATTAACAATCTGGAAACAAGTTTTGAATTCAGACGTACCAGGGCCGGGTAAACCGTTGCTACACCTCTGGCGGTTAGTCGTTTGGTGGAAATTTCTCCGGTGATATCAGAGTAGTCCTTAGAGAGACAAACATTCGTTTGAACCGTATAAACATATTGTGAGGTGATTTCATAAATATATGTGAATCGATTTTCCGTGAGTGAAATGTTCCCTTCACAACTCAAAATCCGAAAATGCCTCATGCAATATGTAAAATGAAAGCATCTTATCGTCATGGAACAATGCTTTTCCGAGTGTTCTACAAGTATCAATTAATTAGCTTGCCCAATAAGCTCCAAATCCGTAAACTAATTTTATCATCGTGATCAAATATTGAGCAATTCAAACAGTTGCTTTATCACATGAAGATTTTTAAAACCCTTAGATGCCATTTTCGGGGTATTCATTTTTTAACCTTCAGCTCATAATGTGTTTTTATGCTTCGAAATTACCAGGTTTAATCAATCCTGCTTCACCATTTTATGGTATATGTAACTCGTAACAGCTTCTAAACTTTCACTTCCAAATTAAACTTAGCAAGTTAATCTTGTCAGTTAAAAAATATGTTTATCACTTGCAGTGAGGTTTTGTTGAATCACACGCCACAACCTTCGGTATCTTTACGCACAGCATTCGTCTAGTGTAGTCCATGATGCTTCTAAACGAAACTCACAAGCTTTTCCTTGCTCAGTAAATCGTTGGGAGTTATGGCACCACAACGTTCGCCAACCTGCTCCAGACAAGCTGCTTAAGTTGTGAATTAACCACACGCTTCATGAGCACCCTTCAACATTCTGTCAGTTTAGATCATTTAAATAAACTTGAAAGCGAAGGGTTCGAAAATTTGAATCAAAACAATCGATGACCACAAAGAATACTTTGCTCATGGCGGTGGCCATGTGGATACTGCAGCATTCTGATAACCAAGCCAGGTGGTGTAAGTTAAAATCAAGTGTGCACTTATTGCTACTGGTGAAAGCAGCAAAACGTACAATTCCATATTGCTACATATGAAAACCAGTGCAGTTTTTAACTTCTGCGGTTGATGTGTTAGCATCAAGTGAAAGTTTTGCCTGTTTGTCAACATGTATTTTCAAAATAAACAATATAACAAAAGTTTGGCTGAGTAACAATAAGCAAGCATTATTTTGCTTTATAAGTTCAACGAGCATCAAAGCAAGAAGAGCTTCATGCAATATGTTGATGTGAGTCAAGCAGGGCTATACAATACGATCTTAATATAGTAGGAGCTCTAGAGCTATATAAAGTTTATTACTTTGTGTTTTTGTACATCACATACAGTTTTAGGTTGGTGGGGAGTGCCCAATTTCGAAAATCATTTTCTGGTTGAAAGTGAACATCTCATGAACGGGTTCGAGTTTGGTTTTTAAGCTAGGCAAATCATACTTCACGCAGACACACGAGAAAATAAATCCAATTGGAAACTTGTTACTGGGTAAACTTACAGGAAACGGAAAGCAAAAAATAAAAAATAAAAATAAAATCAAAATTGGATCTTGGACAAGGTAAGATATTATTTACCTCCTTTTGGAGACAATAGGAAGGAATTTCTAGGAAAGAAATTTATGCACGTAAAGAAACTTTGAAAAAATGCTCGTTTCTTTTGTAACCCGTAAGCATCACGGTATGTCCTTCGCTTAAAATATAGGGTTTTCTTTAAGTATGAGTACTTTTTGTCGTAGTTTTACTTCAGCAGAATGGTACCATGATGTGCTTTGTAATCTTCATTTAATGACAATTGTCACACAAGTCAGTTCATCCAGAATTTGGATGAAATATGATTTTGATAATTTTAATACGTAAGCATGCTTCATTACCGTAATACTCGCCGCATTCCCGTTGTTTTCTCATCTTCTAATCCTAAATCGGCATTATTAACACACTACCAAAACGCTTTTCATGAAAATCCCAAATTGTTTTTTACGCATCAAGCAACACAACGTGATCTTTACTATACATTCTAGTTATATTTGGCCTAACTAGTTCTCCATAAGGTCATTTTATGTACACAAAATATATATGTTTGAGCTGGAACGCCTAGTTGCAGTATACCGGGAATCAAAGCGAAACCCCGTTCATTCCGCAAATATTTTCTTCGATTCCAAAGACCACAAGAATACTATCCAGAGGCTTTAAACTTGGCGGTGCAAAAATGATTGACAATATCAAAATGTCCGCATATTTACGATATGATTTAAAAGAATATCACTACAATACTATCATTCGTTTCTTTACATATCCCTATCCCATCCAATTCGTTCTCTAACAAACGTTATGGGTCCCACAATGCCCTATATACGTGGCTAAACGCGAACAGAGAACCGCAATATTTTTATCCTGAGCAAACTCCCGTCAGTCGCATAAACAACGTGAAATCAACTACTCGTGTCATCTTCCCCGTGACCTTCCGTGTTGATGGCACCTAAGTTGAAACAAATTTGTTTCCTTCTTTGGAGTTTCTCCACCACGTTTAAGACCTAGAATTTGCGACACACAAGTCAAGTATTATTTTCATACACATGGTTCCGTTCTGAGTTCCACGATTCCGAATTGTGTAAAGATAATTGGTTTTATGAATCGCTGAATCCAGCAGATGCGTACATTCCTTTATTGCATAGAAATAAAATGTAATTTTGATGATGCTTATTGCCAATTCTTAGTGAAGAATGCTTTCCATCGGCAGCTGCAATACTGGAATTTTTTATCACATTTTTTGGTCGTTATGCAGCACGGTACGTTTTCACCATTATTTACCAAGAAGCGTTCCTCAAAATATGAGAACATCTTCAAGAAATCGGGCCTCCTCATACGTAATAAATGTCCGTAAGTACCTTTCTTGTTTGTTAACCTCAGCTTCTTGTCTAATGTACTCTTCGCTATTGAACAGCATCAACACGCGGTTTTATATATGTAGTAAACAGCATCGTGACCGGAATAGTCTGATATAATGTACACATAGATTTTTCGATGGATTTCAATACTGCAAGGGCAAATAAATTGATACTGAGTATTTTCAGGGGGCTGATTTTTAGTTACAACAATCTTGAATATGAACATAATATTTATGACTGCAACTTCACTTGTATTTGGGTAGTAGTCAATGATAGATAAATGTGATTCGTAAGGCGAAGTAATATAGTATCGATTGAACCATTGGTTTCAAAAATAAATACGACCCCCTGGGAAAGAAGAAAACTCGTATGCAATTACCTCTGTGGACTGCCCCAGAGAAAATATTAGAACTGCAAACAGTAAACAGTGAAAACACATCATGACTCACAAACAGGCCTGCCATACGTTCTTGGACAGAACCGCAGGAAAGACGCTTGTGAAAACAAACCTTCCTGAGGATGAAAGTCTGGTTTTGGAGCTTAATGTAGCAGAAAAAAAGTAAGCACAAATTTGGCATTATAACATAAGACCCAACAAAAATACGCTTTGTTTTCTTCAGAAACTGTGAGATTACGGAATAATTCTAAACAAAATAAGGAAAGGACGTGATACATTTTGGCTAAATTTCGGTCAAAAATACGGGACTGTCCTTTCGAAAGAAGGACGGGTGGCAGGCTTGCTCACAAATTGCGCTTCGTCCTGTCAGTAAAAAACCGTTTTGTATGTATACGGGTATTCAGCAACCGGTCAAATATGGAAATATTCTTTGTATGCAACATATGGAAAAGCCTTCCACAGCGTGAAGTTACGATTATACGTGACGGTCCCAATAGCACAAAATCTCTGCAGGAAAACGAGACGACGGAGAACCTGAAAGTAGATGATTGGCATATTGATGAAATACTACGAGAAAAAACAATAAGTTTTACATAAGTTTTCACTTGTCGATGTTCGTTATGGCTTTTATTTCATATTTCATAAAATACTTGTTGAATTTATTTCGCTTTCATTCGTAGAATTTGAATACTCTTGATTGCATCATAAGCCGATTTTCTTAGATCTCCATTTCATGACTATGAATGTATCAGGAAAAGCTTATTTTTACATAGCATGTGCGAATTTTCTCTTTACTTAAACGTAACACGGTCTATAATTTCTTTTCATGCTCCAAAGCTTCATTTATGCCTCGCGAACATCTGAACCTAATTGGTTCATGGGGTGGCAACTTTCAAGCGACTTTCCTAATTGCACGATTTCTTGGTATTCGTTTGCAGTAACTGTGGCGTGAAATCGAAGTCCCCGGAGTTCACTTCCTTAGTTTAATATAAACTTTTTGTATATTTTTAAGCCTGTCAACATTGCATATGAATACGAGCATGGATGAAACTGACAGAAAATCACATAAGAAAGGCGGGCTTTTTGATACATTAGTTCACGAGCTTCTCAATCAGTTTGTCAAATTTTCAAAACGAAAAGCCTTATACAGCTTTCTACACATCTCACACTTGGTTACATTTCCATTTTATTCTTGTTCCAATTTACAATCAGCTTTAAAGACATTGTACTGCTTGAAAAACTATTTTTGCACAAGTACAATAATTTGAGATGAGTAAGATTTTATTGAATGAATCTATTAGTGCTTTCTTCTTGTCAATATTTCAAAATACCAGGACATGCCTCTATAACTCAACATGTCACTTCTTCATGGCCCAATTGTGACGACAAGTAAACCTAGTTCAGTGATAGCATTCGGCTAAGTGAATTGGTCTCAGTCATTTTCTGGATAATTTTTCATTTTTGAAACTCTGTGTTACTGTCCGGGAAAATTTGCCACCGAGGAAACATGTAACATACATATTTCTAGGAACTAATTTGATACACTTGATGAAATTCAAGTCTTTCATGCGTCTCTATAACTTTTGCATAGCCGAATGCCATATGGAAATACTTTCACATTTTCATTAAAATTCGTAACAGTTCACACTTATAGTAAAATATCAAGGATGAACTCCATCACTGTGAACATGTTTTGACGTTCACATACTGCCAGTTTTCAAACGTTTAGCTACAAAATAGCGTTTTCTTGTAGGTATCAAGTTCCCTGTCTCACAACAAGTGTTTGGGAAGCGTCGCTTTGCTTTGTGTTTTCGTATTAATACGAGGAGCAATAAAATATCAACCCTCCTCCAGCATATATCAGTGATCTTCACGAGCTCAGTAAACTTTTTATTCGAATGAATATTAGAGCTGTAACTCCACCACCCAAGCGGAGATATCATTACCCGACAAATAGTAACCCAAACAATTCCTATTTCATAAACACGCATTGTACTGTGCCAACAAGAGCAAGTTGCCCAGCTATAAAATTGAAAAGGTTTCCATCTCTAAATTGAGCTCTGACGGCTGTGAACCGTCACTTATTTATGATTTCTGCAGAAATATACAGCGTTACGTTTCTTGAGTGGCTGTCAAGTAGCTTGACAGTCCCATGTTCTAAAAGATCTAATTTGTTGCGAATAAAACTTCTACCTACGTTTATAGCCATATGAAACATAATCATCCGCCTGGCTGTAGTGAGTTTCTACGCCAATTTCTCAATGTCAATGTGTGTGGGTGAATTTTTCGTGACATTAAATACTAGATACATCTCGACCGAGTAGTTTTTAGGATTTAAATTCAATTACAAAAGTGTGTGTTTATCTAAATTCACACTCTTACACCAGCAACATATAATTTTTTTCTTAAATGTACTTTTTTATTTCTTAGATACAGGCTGTCTCCTGAAACATTTGCAAAATGCACAAACTCAGCAGTTTAGTGACGTACAACAACCTAACTTTCGACGCCAACATTACTTTAAACGATGACATGGGAAGCATTTCAAACCAAAATGGAAGTACGTATGTGTCATCAGCAGGAGAGTTTTGCGGACCTCAGTTCAAGTCATTTGAGCAGTCTTACAAGATTATACATGGCTATGTAAGCCTTGCAGTTTCCCTTGTTGGAACGAACGCTAACATTCTTAACTTGATTGTTCTCAGCCAGCAAGAAATGATCAATCCGACTAATGCCATTATTACTGCACTGGCACTGGCGGACCTATTGACTATGATGGAATACATACTTTATGCTGTTTATCTGATTCTTCCAGGAAGTAAAAGCTCATACGCGTGGGCTTCCTTTGTTTTGATTCACTCAAACTTTTCCCAGGTAAAAATAGAAACAAACTCCGCACACAACTAACAATATTTTATTAACGTATAAGCATATCTATCTATAATAAAAGATTGCATATTTAATTTTCAACGTCCCATTTTAATGAAAGATACATTTTTTTTTTACAAAATTTTACAGATTTGTCACACAACCTCTATCTGGCTAACAGTGACGCTTGCAGTATGGCGATACATAATGGTGGCGATGCCCTTTCATGGCCGAACACTGTGCACAATGTCTAGGGCAAAATGGGCAATTGGTTTTGCTTATGGCATATCGGTTCTTCTTTGTGCTCCTATTTACGCATCGTTTTCAATCAACGAGTATTATAATGGGGCGGTTGTCAAGCAGCACGACATAAATCAACGGNATGTCTAGGGCAAAATGGGCAATTGGTTTTGCTTATGGCATATCGGTTCTTCTTTGTGCTCCTATTTACGCATCGTTTTCAATCAACGAGTATTATAATGGGGCGGTTGTCAAGCAGCACGACATAAATCAACGGGCTCCACAGGTTACATCGTTCACAAGAAACACAGAAGTAATATTTGACGATGACAGCAGTTCTGACGAGAATAATACCATGAGCAAACAATTCGCGAATGTCGGACAAAATAGGACAGAAATAGAATATGGGGTGAATCTGTCAAATTTGGCTAGTACGAACCCGGGTTTGTTGACGGCAAACTTTTGGCTTTACAGGTAAGAATATGGCTACACAATCGAAAAACGCCCTTTAAAGATGAACTGCAACTTTTGGCATGGCCAAACGCATTTTGCGAGCTTGGAAATCGTATGTTATCTTGTAATCAAGATGGTATTTTTTTTATGAAGACTTTTGGCGTCAGAAACTTCAATAAGTTGTCATCATAGGTTTGTCGAAGTGGTTTTTGACAAGTTGAATATCAATATAGAAGCATAGCTAGCAAAATTACAGTGAACGGCTTCTACAGAGTTTATCAAAAAGTCGTTGCTGTTCTCGTTAGCGCTTGCATTGATCAAGATGAACGTTTTTAGCTTATAAAAATGGTTGCAAAGTTTGGTTATAGTTGTGAAATACTTTGCTTTAGCAGAAAGTAATGACGGGTAGCCAGTGCCGCCCCTATAACCGTCCCGGCCCCCTGCAAATTCACTTATAAGGTAGAATTTCTAACCAAATTTGAGGAAAACAATGTCAGTTATGATGTCCAAACAGCTGATTTAGTAATTGCGATTGTGTTTTTGTCTTTTTCAGCCATTTACTGTTGCAGGACTCTCCAGCTTTGCATTTAATCCCACAATTTTTCCCTTGTCCCGGCCCCCTTTTGGCAACTTTTGTGTCCCGGCCCCCCTGCAATGCAGGGTCTGGCAGGGGCGTATGGGCGGCACTGCGGGTAGCATTTATGTAAGAGTAATCGTAATCCTGAGTTTATTTTTGGTAACCGGATAGTAATGTTTCCAAAAGGATTATTTTAACTTGATTTCATAACTAAAAGAATATAATTACAGAGTTCGTGCAACATAACAAAGTCGTCAAATATCATGATCATTTTAATTGCGTACCCTTCGTGTAAAACAAATGAAAATTAATAATATATTATGATGTTTTGTCATGTTTTAAGGCAGTAGTTATTAATTTTTGTTTGATTTACAGTGTGGTGATCAAGATAATTCCATGCGTTCTACTAACAGTTGTAAGCTACCGGTTGATCAATTCCTTGGTGAAAGCGAAGGAAAGGAGAAAACAGTTGCGTAACAAGAAAAATTCCATGGTTACCGATGAAAACGTGACAGAATCAAGAGTAGACAGACCTAGTGCGAACAGTGATGAACAAGTCTCTGACCGAACTACAAAAATGCTACTCGCCGTGCTTTTTCTTTTTTTAATAACTGAGTTTCCCCAAGGTATGCTCGGGCTGATGTCAGGAATTATGGGAGATGCTTTCTTCAAATCGTGCTACCTGCCGCTGGCAGATGTAATGGATTTCACGGCTTTAATTAACTCTGCAATTACTTTTATGTTGTATTGCTCCATGAGTTCTCAGTTCAGGGCTACATTTACAAAGCTCTTTCGATCTGAGTCACACAACATGTAAAAAGTATATTGTGCACATTCTGCTGATTTATGGGGCTCCCACTATTTTCTAATTAAAACAATCTTACCATATACACATATTAAAACATAATCAGGGTACTTCAGAGTTTATAACATGAACTATTTGTGGAAGAATGCACAGGGTAACCTTTCTGATTAACGTCTCAATATATTTAAACATGTCAAATCTTCAATTGAAACAATTTGAATATAATAGTGGTCAGTAAATGGGACTATTGCGTACTGTAAAGTGTTACTAATAATTGTTGTGCAGGTGAATGGCCTGACTCAAGTTGTCGTAATTAGCTGGACATAAACCAGAAAAAGTCTGTTCAAGTATGTCGCACAAAACTTTGGTACATGTGTTTACAATATTCCCAACACTTTTTGCTCATCTGTAAAGAATTACACGCAGCAAATCCTGGCCGGGGTTTCTGGAGCTTACCCTATAACGAATCGATGCCAAAATATGTGCAGTGCGTAACCAGGCACACAAATATGTTTACTGCTTGATTATCAAGCTTGTTGCATTCAAAGAAACTCTTTGTGTCTGTCACTCAATATTTTAGACCTGCCATCCGCCCTTTGTTTCAAATGTTGTTTCAAAAACGACTAGTGTATTTCTTCTTTCTTTTCTTCCAAAAGCGAATTTTTCGTGTCAAATACGTATTTTTTACAGTCCTGAGGATGTGTTATCGTGCACAAAATGACTAAAACTTGTCAAAATCAGAGTATGGTAAGGCGTCCTGTCGTCGACAAAATGTAGAAAAGAAGAAAATGTAAATTAGTTTAAAACGTTAGTTCTTTGTTTTCTGAACTCGCGTCGCATTTTGTACAACGTTTGGAGAAAAAGTGACGGCGAGCCAGAGTCTTTGTAGTTTTTTAGATTTAGATTCGTTTTGGAGAGCAAGGGAGAAAGATTGTTATTTTTTAAGGGCTCTCCGTTATTAAATTAACTGAATAAAAATTGTGATCAGTAACTGCTCGGGAAGTTGAATTGAGTAGTTATTTGCACAACCAATTCAGTTATTATTAGTTCCTCCCAAGGGGGAGGTGGTCCTTCGAAG
>JAAXOA010002922.1:0-12331 GCA_036561885.1 Salina celebensis
TCCAATGCTGAATCGCATTGAAAAAATTTACAGTAATTTTTACCTACTCAGGCTGAGGCGAGGAACACGCTATCGCCTAAGACATTGAGTGAAACCGGCGTCGCCATTGATGTTTGGCTTGCCTCATAAAAAGACTGGTACCGATAAGTAGTCCTGATTTTGTTAAGTAGTCATATTTAGTGCTGCAAGCAGATTATCTGCGGATTTTTGTTTTGTACGCGTGCACTTCAAACTACTGTCTTTGCAATGTCAGCGGATGCAATAAAAATCACTTGTGCTCGAGATGCGATTCTGTTGATATGAAGCTTATCTTTAGTACGGTACGATTAGCGCATATAACTTTTCATGCCTATTCGGCTCCTTACTTTATTCCTAATAGAATTACCGCGTCAATATTTTTTAAACCTCATGCAAAATGTACCCTACTTATTCTTTCGTTCAAGGAGCTAAAATACATGATTACTCAATTATTGCAATGTTGTCGTCGATTGATATTACCACGCAACAAGTTTATTGTTTTTGGTAATTTCCATAAATCAGCTACAATTTTGTAGCTATTACACTACTCCAAATTCGTAAAATCTATATAGACTAGATATGTATTTGCCTGTGAAAATATTCACAAGGGAAATATTTGAGTGCTAACGTTTCTCCAATTATTCAACTGGTTTAGATCTTGTGGAAGATTGTTTAGGAGCCAAATACGCCAGTAGACAAAGATTTTAAAGTTCAAAGTGTTGCTCTAGTAATAGTTGCATAGACGGAGGTTACTTCATTAAAGCTGAGCAAAGTTGCATGATCGGCAAATGGAATTATGATTGTCCGTTTTGGACGCATGCCCAAAAAGGTTTTCCTCCCCTACGTAACATATGTATTCGTTCAGGTTCATGAGCAACTAACGGAACATTTCAAAGTTTTTAGCAGTGTAAATCTTTTTAAAAATAAGAAACCTCATCAAAACAGGAAAAAATAAAGCTAGCAGGGCGATTCAATCTCAAAGTTGTCTATACATAGATAGGTTGAATAAGGAAAGTTACCTAGATAGATCTTTTTATTATCGTGTACCAACACTTTTTAGGGAAACACTATGAATGGTAGATTTCGATATGGATTTGTTTGCATATTCACTGCAGATATATTTTTCTAGTCTTTGAAATTATTGAAATACGTCAAATAGCTCTGATATGCGGTTTTATACAACAAGAAAAAAAAAAACTCAAATTGCAATCGAGCCTTTTTTGTTACGGCAGTGGTGTATCTAAAATAATATTTTTTATGTTGTATTCTCAGAAAATAAGTGATGTAATTCCTGCAAGACGAAATATTCTTAGCTAACATAAAAAAGTGTTCTATTTTGAAATGAACTCTGGTAAACTTATTACTCCTGTTATGATGAATATGCATTTTATATTCTGTTTTCAATGTAGTCCCGAGAGTGCTTTAGTTCTGATAATGAAATGAAACAGTTTTTTGCATCTAAATAGAACGTCGCTTTTAAGCGCTACAAACCAGAACGATGAATGCATTTTTTCTTCTTGGTAAAAATTGATTTGTGTAACGAAATCTTTACATAATTGAGTTGTGCTTTTCAGGATTTCTTAGAATGTGTGTAAATATTTCAAACACAGAGATATTCTTTTTTTTTGCATTCAATAAATTTAGTCGCGAAGACTTCATAGCTCCTTTATTTGTACCAAATCGTCCCTAATGGGGATGATACTGTCAAAGAAATCAAATACAAATTAAATTGCACTCTTATGTCCTATTCACCACTAAAATTTGATTAAAATGGCTGTTTCTCAGACGCAAAAAAGAAATATCAATTTTGCTCAAAATTGTAACGAGTTTTGCGTTAACATTCTTGCGAACAGATTTTTGAATTATCATCAGCGTAATAATTGTCTTAAACATGAACAAAACACGAGCCAAACTCGTAAAATTTCAATAAGGAGAGTTAAAGCAGAACGTCAAGTTATTTGAAATGCTCGTTGAACTGAAACAAACGTTGCATAGTAGTTATGGTCGTATCTGCAAAATCTTGTCTAATTATATTATTTTTGTGTTCAAAAGAGAGTTAAATTTGAAGTAAAAATGAATTGGTTGGATAGGTTCTCCGGTCGTATTTGGTGTTCAAAATGTCTCTCCTTTACCGTTATGGTATGCGAATGTTACTGTTCTGACATTTATAGCAATGTAATCGACCGACATTAACATGCTGACAGTTTTTGACAAGCATCAGCACAAAATTCTCGGTACACTAGAACCCACACACTAAAAAGTAATTATTAATTAGACAAAAATGATAGAATAAGTAGAGGTGTCAGTTGGTTTGCGCAAAATTCCTAGATAGAATGGAATGTTGGTGGGTATTTATTAATAGATCTAGTATCATACAGTAATCGAACTAAAATGTAAACGTATGTCCCATTTTTCATGATTCGTGAACTATCATGTTCATCAAGCAAGTTTGACAGCTTCAAAATAGAACCCATTTCTTTTCTTCCGATCTTAATCTTTCCTGGCAAGATCGCGTGTATCTCAACCAGAGTATTTTGATACCATGTTATTTTCCCTGCTTTGTTATTTGAGATCATGAAAACATGATGAATGTAGCGATGATAATGATGATGACTTTTTGTGTTTTTTTGTCTAGTTGTAAGCAAGTCACCATGGCGCATTTCACGGGCTATTTACTCGGCAAAGTCCAATTGGATGGAGCAATCAGATCCGAAGTTTTGGCAAGTCTTGTGGAAACTTTGATTCAACGCTATCAACCCACAGACCCATCAAGGAAGTTGGCCAAATTCAATGAAAATCACAGGTAAAGTTTTAATGCATTTGTAATGAGTACTCTCAGATGAATGACTGTTCATTTCAAGAAACATCAATTGTAATAGAAAAATTGGCACGTCATGAATCAATGCATGTTCGCATTTTTTAATAGCTGGGTGGAGGAGGACTGTAGGGTGCTTTTTTAGAATAAGTAATGATGATATATCCGACACCCGAGAAGAATTCTTTACGACAGGTGAAGCAAAAAACCATCTCGATTGCTAAGTATTGATGAAAATTGCAGTTTCATAGCCTACAGCCTAGATTAGAAAAAATGTCTTTTAGTATTGCACAGATTAATTCAAATCATCTCAGCGAGTCAACGGAAATAAAAAAAACATCGGCTTAACACATATACCCTAATTTCGCATTGTAGTTATGCAGTTCTGCATTATATGTATTTAGTAGGAATTAACCATTATGCAGCTAACGCTACTGCCAAAACACAAAATGCATGCTTGCTAAGTCAGAAATGGATTTCAAAGGAAAATGGATGTGATTAGAAGCGGGGATTAGTTTCGCTGTACTATCATTGCATGTAACGATGTGATCGGATGGATGGATGAACCGAGTTATGGTTTTTTTCTAATTGATAATTCCTGTTACGGTTTAGTCTTGAAAATAACTTGTCAATGCTAATTTTTATGTCTATGTGAAACGAACAGAAGCAGTACAGCAGTATTAGGATACTATGGCGTATAGAATCAGATTGAAGAAAAAAAATGTGAATAGAAACGCTTATTATGAACTTGGTCCAAAGGTGCCAAAAATTTTATTTAATGAGAAGGATTAGAGAGTCATAAAAGGAACCTGTAACAAACAAGACGAGCAACAGGTTTCGTTGAAACGAGAAATCTGCATAGTCAAGTACTCACATGATTAGGCACAAAGAAGATGATACGATTCATTCGTTCAGAATATATCGCTTTTATTGTTTTGGTCACGATAAATCAGTTTTACGTATATTTTAACGCTGCGTGGCTCCATTATTATGATTCATGACAATGACGGGAATTGTTTTCATGGCATATTTTTCTTTTATTGCTCGTGTATGCCCCTGACAATGAGCTTGGGTTGAGGATGTAATCCCATGTTGTTTTAACAACGAGCAATTCAGAGAAAATTTCACTTAGACTCGCTTATGAAACCTGTTGTATGAATTCTATGTTCAGGACTTTATTTTATTTTTCTAAACAGGTATTCGATTGAATGCTCCGAACGTGGACTGAAGCTCACTTCCCCAGGAGTGAAATCGAAGGATGAAGGATTTGAATCTGACAATGACTCTGTACGGTCGGTGAAAATTAGCGACACTGGCGAGCTGGACATTACGGATTTAATGAGCCATTTGGAGATAGCAGCGAAAGGGGAGAAAGAGACTGAGACACCCGCAAACAGCAGTAGCAATACGACTAGCAATGTTCCACCATTACAATCGTTATCACCTACAGGGGGATCAATGGATAGCACAAGTATATCAAGTTCTTCTGGTCTGCATGTGTCTGACGATAGCAATTCGTCTTCGTCTGGGAATGGATCGGATTCGGATGAATTTTGCAATTCGGGTGAAAGTTCTCCGTATTGGGAAACACTCCCAAACCTTTCTTGCTTCCAGTCATATCCAATCGAGGATGTTGTATTTTGCCATTGTGACACCCAGCATACGTCAACTTTGGTTTGGGTTGTACGCCATTTAGCTAAAATGATGGCTTTAGTGACAGCATTCCGAACCCGATCGGAAGCCGAGGAACTTTTCCAGATGTATAGAGATCTGCGACTGAAACTCAAACCGATTCGGTATGGTAAATTTAACAGTCACCAAACTTTCCCAAGCAAGCTTCCATTTGGGATTTCTCCGGTTTTGTCATCATCCCATTCATCATCATCCACCCCAACACCGTTTTCAGATATGAGCAGTTCATTTGGAGAGAGTGCTTCCGCATTTTGTTCCTTGCCTCCAGTGTACCCCACTGAAATTCTGCATGAAACACAGAGCAAATCCCCGCTCTTCACGGTACACGACACGGCGTCCTTGGACTTTGATTTTGAAACTTCTTCTTATAGTGCCTCTAGTGGAAACCCTGACAATGGCGCCTCCGGAAGTCACTCCTTGTCTATTCCCAGTAAAGAACCTCTGGTCCGAACTGGATCAAATTCGTTGTCGTTACACCAACACATTTATGTTTCAAACCCAAACATAATTCGTCATGAGGCTGCTCCTTCAGATGATGATGATAATGACGATGTTCAAAGCATTATTCAAAACGACCAAGAAGACTTTTCTCTCGTTGCCAAGCACACCCCAAGCACTTCCAACGCCACTGGAGGTAGCTCTAATGACGCAGACGAAATTGTTTCCGTGTCAGAAAGTTACAAACCCATTCCCCCAGAAAAGCCCACACGTAAAACCTACAGACCTGGAGGAACTATCACCTCCATGAGCAATAAATTGAGTCTGTCGTCATCCTCGCTTCCACAAGTTGTGTCAAAATCCATTTTATCGCCACAGTCGTTGAATACATCATCCTCAACAGTAGCCCTCTGCAGCAGCCACAACAGCGGAAGCAACCCAAACAGCAATAAGCCTGTCTTGCTTGTCCCGTTGAAAACCGAGAGCGTCAGCTCTCCAAGGAGCAACTACCCTAAAGAGTCGTATTTATACCAAGTAATGGGCCGAAGTTCTTCCACCTTTGCCCCGTACCAAAGGTCGCTGAACTTTGTACCGTATCAGTTTCCTCCTGGTGCGACAGCCAACGCCCCAGGTGACTACTATGCTTGGGGCAAGGGGAGACATCTTCTAGTTCCCTTTTCATCGTGGCTGGAACTATCCGAGATGCCACAAGTTTCCCATGGCGTCCCATCTGGAACTTCCTCTGGATCATCATCCTCTCGCCACTCTTCAAAGTCTTCTCGTCAGAGTGCTAGAAATAGTCAAAGACTAGCAGCCGCCGTTGCTGCCGCATCCAACAATCCTAAAGGTACATCGAAAATTCTACTCCGTGACTTGTCATCTCGTGACCATGGAGTTTGGGCCAGCCTTTCGCAACGATTCAAGAAGAACTTCAGAGAAAACCTGATTCCTAAACTTAATGGAATGTGGAACCAACAAGGCCCTGACGGTAGCCGTGCCAATAAAAAACGAGCCAACAAGAAAGTTACATTCAACGCTTGGGCAACTGTACAAATGGTATAATGGTGAATGAGTTACAGTTGCATTGATAGATTTTGCAATTTTATTTTTTTGAATATACCAAAAAAAATATTTGAGTTTTCCTTCATTGAGCTGCCTATCTGTACATTAATACTTTATATTACATATAAAATCAAATCATACGGAAAGTATATTACGAGCCGTGCAAAATCTCTTTACTCTTACTAAAACTAAACTAAGCATGTCACATGTTATAAAGGCATATACGCATATTTTATATGCACAAAGTTATTATAACCAAAAACTGAAATGGAAGTAAATGATGGTCTGTGGAAAACAAAGAAGTCAAAAACTATTTAAAGAATGCGTTGAAAACATATTTGTTAACGCATATTCCGAAAAGTAAACCAAGTTCGTAGAGTCACATAAAAATCATGACTGATTCAATTGTATACTGTTAGCATTGTAACCCTCTATAAGAAAACACCTTTGTCCATGGATATCAACCTTGAAAGGTTGAAAAATATCAAAAACATTAGTGTGTGGTATGTGGTTATGCAAATTTATACCCAAACTGCAATGAGACCGTTCACAAAAAAAGAACATCACACGAAGACAATCTCGTTAAGTAAATAATAGCCCATCTTCATTTAATTGTAAGTTATACAGTGATGTCTTCCTAGACAAGCCTTGCACTGCACTCATTTGCCTGGCCACGGTGATGGAAAATGAATATGGCTTGGGAATATTTTAGGCAGGTGTAATCGCACATTTCCGCACACGTATATATCAACACTTATGAGGGTCTACACAGGGTGATAATTTATACTCTTTCTTATCGTCAACCTTTTCTTGTGAAGGATAGAGGCACATATCCTCAGATTTTTTTTCAGCTATCACATTTTGCTAAGACTTTCTTGCTAAAAGTTTCAGTGGATTTGTCAAAACATTGTGCACACAAGATGCCATTATTATTATAATTATTTATATTTTTTTAGTTTACCTTTGAAGGAGGCTGATAATAATGGCCTGTTAAAAAAAGAGCTTATCTAGATTTTTGTTTGTATTAAAAAAAACATACCAAGTTTGTCTAGTAAACGGCAAGAAAGTCAAATGTCAGTAAATTTATATTTTTTTCCCCGATTACCTATGCATATATGACTGTTGGATTTTTGTCTATTTCTTTTACCCTTGACTTCAAGTTCAAACTCTATCTTTTTCAAGATTTGTTTTTTAAAAAATGCAATCATTCTTGTATGCTACTACGCTACCTGTTTCTTGCACAGATTAAACTATAATATGCCTAGCTATGTACCATATTCATAACATTGACAATTGATCAAAACGTCTTTTCGAAATTGATGGACAAAATGCTGTTCAATTATTCTACTATAAAAAATGAAACTTACTCAGGAAAGTGGCTTATTACTCGCCAGGGAAAGAAATAGAAAAAAAGTAGAAGCGACTAAGAAATTTGCTTTAAAACAAGCTCAGTTTTTGTGTCATTCATCATCATCTCAGTTTCTTCATGTTTTATATAAACTGTTTTTGCGCAAAAAATAAGAGAGATTTGCCAGTGCAGTTTTCAATTTTGTTTATTATTATTCTGCAAGCGTGGACCTGACTTGAACGTGTTCGTACATGGCTACCAATAACCTGCTATTCAGCCTTTTGATTTTTTGGGATTTACAAAAAATATGACGAGTGACTGCCAAATGGGTTTTTTCCATTCAAAATAAATAGCAAACAGGAAAAACGAAGACTGTGTGAGGATATTCTACCTGAAATATTTGTGATTTATTTGTCTATACAGAGATATTTTCTTATTATGACCACTGCGTGCTTTAGTCGACTCGTCTAGAACTATAAACGATGATAATAATGATCGAGAAAGAATGAAAGCAGACGAGTTAACCTAATTACTCCTGCTTTGTTTGTGGAAATGGGGCAATCATAGCTGTCATCATTATTTTTTCTTTCACCTGTTACATTTTTTGGAGGAAGAAAGAAAATTGCAGTAGCTGAAACTATTTCGTACAATTTTTGTCACCTTGATTTGATAATCTTTCAAAGGCTGCTAGCTAGATTGAGGCACATAGTGATGGATTGCGTATTTGCTACATTCATAATCTGTTGCCCGTTGTACCAGTTTGATTGTTATAAAACATCCACAATCATCATATAGAACAGTAGGATTTTTGCCGCTTCTTCATCTTGTCAACTACGGGACAGAAACTGTGAATCTGTAACAAGTAAAATTGCTAATTACGCAGCCTGTAGCAATCAACCTCTGTATCATACAAATGATAGAAATCTTTGCGGTAACATGTCTCGTTTATAGGCGCTAATCATAGATATTCCGGCAAGAACTTCTCTAATTTTTCTTCGGTCATTAAAAATGCGTAGAAAATTTATTTCGGGAGTGATTAACTATAATGATAGTGTCAAAATCCAACCTGACCAATGCTTTCGGAGGGAAATTGAGACTGTACGCAGCACACTACATAAAAAACATATACATGATGCACAAGAGAGAAATCGAGAGAAGTTTTTGCATATAAATTATCTGTCAACAAACAGTAGAAGCATATCAGTTGAGATTTATACGCAAGTTTATTGAGCTGAAAAAGAGAAGAAAAAAAAAGGTGTTCACGTAGATTTCTTGTTTCTTTGAAGAACGTAAACAAAATGACATTTTAGGGAATGTATTTTTTTTTTCTGTGACGAGAGAATATCAAATTGTCGCTCTTAATGTCACCGTCACTGCCGCCATCCTGTTTGGCGGAAAGACAATCTATACATGCTGCATTGTATTACATGTAGACTTGTAAAGAAATACATTTTCTGCACAATTACAGTAATATAAATGATAACTGGTGATTTACGTTCTTTGACTTTCCTCTTTTTTTTCTGTCATGATAACTGATACGAAGACGAAATGCAACGCCGAGGGCATCATGTGTAATGCCCACCAGTGCTGCAATTACAGATCTTGTTTCATCTTTAAAGTTTTATTTGTAGCATCATGCAAATCTGTGCACAATATGGTTTGGACCACGAACCATTTTTTAAAACAATACAAGTGTAATTCAATCTGTATATGAAAGCGCAGCGTTTGTGGTTGCTTTTTTTTGTGCGGATGAGGTAAAGAAGAACANTTTTTAAAACAATACAAGTGTAATTCAATCTGTATATGAAAGCGCAGCGTTTGTGGTTGCTTTTTTTTGTGCGGATGAGGTAAAGAAGAACAAAGTGAGGAAAATGATGGATTTTTTTTTCGGTTTGAATTGCATGTTAGTCCTATTTATGGGTTTACTTACAGCCTTTTAAAAATGATAATATGTAATCTTAGACAATTCAATGCTATTTTCTGACTACAATATATAATGACAGATTTATTGTTTACAAATGCTTATAGCAATGCATGTTTCTTCAGTGATAATTCAGCATGAGACATGCTAGCGGCGAAACGCATGTGCTGCTCAATCTTTATTGGTATTATTTTATGTTTGTTTTGAGGGATTCAGAGATCGTCATTCTTTTGAAGATTCATTTTCGGCATCACATTATTAAAGTCAACATTATCTTTTTTTTCAAGCCCATTCACATATTATTGTCCTATAAAACACATGATTTTTCTTTACATGACAGCACGGCGTTTCCATTGTTGCCTTGATTTCATCTTTAGGCAATTTCTGTGCTACCTTCAGCAATCGAATTTGTTTTTATACTTACCTTCCGATAAAAAAAAAGATTTTTTTGGCAAAACAATAGAAACACACTTTTTGGACGAGAGAATTATTACTATTATTATTGCTGTCGCTTTATTGCATCGTCGTTAAAAATGTTTAGACAAAAGACGAAAGAATTTGTAAAGCACATTGAGAGGCAAATCTTCTTTCCTTACATACAATCACAAATGGATTCTGACGCATTTTGCAAAGAAAAGCAGGCAAATTTTCAGTGTCATGACATATTAAGATTGTACACTGTAGCCTTTGTCCATGTAGTCATTATCACCATAATAATAATAAGATAGAGATATTCACTCCTTGACATAATTGCTTAAATGGGAGTAATTAATATTCATGATTTTTTTTCGTCAGTCAACACCTTCCCCAGTGTGTGCCTTACAACAGGTCATTGAGTGTTGATATATTGAAAAAAGACTGTACTACCATTCATCTGGTGGTGGGGTCACTGCCATCATTTTTTCGTTGCACTTAAAGCAGAAGTGTGTCTATATAAAAAGCCAGCAGTATCTTCGTTAATTTCATCTTTTTGGTAGCAATTTTTGCACGTCGTAATAACATGCAAAAAGCTGTGTTTATAATGGTCCATATAGGTAGCAAGATCCTTTAGTACGCACATCTTCTCTATTTTGTTACCAGCACAGCGTCAGGAGTAGCGTCAATCCTGTATATTTTGCTGAATGATGATAATCAAAAGAGCATTCTGTATGATGAGGGTTATTCTGTTGATGATGCCATTCAAACATTTTTTGTAGGGCAAGCAATAACACTTTTTTTAACGATGTCGATCCTGATACATCTCTACCTTATAATGAAGAGCCTAGCCGAAAAAAAAAACAGTGCAAGCGAGTACTATGTCCCAATCTTATAGGACAGTTTGCAACGAAGTTTAAAGTTTTAATTTATATTTTGCATATGAAGAGGAACACTAAATATGAAATATTTGCGGCTTCTTGGCTTCTTAAACGAATATTATCAACAGAAACAAGTTTACGCTGAGAGAGTGACTGACTACATTATAGCGATCATTGTGTGAAAGGCAGGAACGTGTTTATTATATGAGAATATAACCAAGGAACAAGACGGGGTGAGCCAATCACGAGGAGAATTTTTCAAGGGTTACTTTTTACCTCGTAGATTTTAAATATAAAAATTATTGGTAAACGCTTTGTCGACTACTTATCGTTAGAGGTTGTCATCAACGTAAGCTTGATACTTCGTTTTAAAAAAATAGAGATAAGCTCTCTAAATCAGGGTTTTTTTTCTACTGCACAAACAAACCGTTTGCAAAACCAAATTAATGAAAGTCGGGTTCTTTGGGAAGATGTGTAAAAATGTAATATGAATACTGTATGTCAAGAGGTTTGCCGGTGTGCCTTTACGGTCAACTTAACGACATTCTCCTGAAAGTAACAAAAACGACTAACATCGACATTTTTTGTAGTTATCTATCAGTGGCAGTATCACTCCTTTTCACAACAACAATGAACCCAGTTATAAATAAATAGAGGACAGCTATTACTCGAAAAAAACTAAAACCATGCATTTCGTACAGAATAGAACATTTTGGCTTAAGCTTTACAACTACGCTTTAAACTTTATTTAAAAATATTAACTTTGATGCGTTAAATTCGAGATGAATGATTCGGTCTCAGTTCCACTAGTGGAGAGCAAAATGAAATAAATTTCTGTATTAAACAAGTCAATCACGCTTATTTCACCATGAATTACACAGGAAAATCGCTGTTTCGGACAAATAGATAGAAACCATTTAATGTTTTTGACTATAATATTATTCTTACATAGACTTGATATAACGTAATTTTTAAAAAAATGTGACATTGATGAATATATTTTTCAAAGACTATTATTTCTTGTATTCTAAGACAAACTGCAACAGTTACAAAGAATAATGAACAGAAAATTGCCGGAGGAATCTTCTAACTTCCATTTTTTCTGCAAACAACGGTTAACAGCTATTTATCCTGGTCGTCCAATAAAAGAACTTAAAACTAAATTGACTTTACCAATCAACAAAGCAACAGACATTAACAATCTAAAACGAAATGATGACATACCTTAGCGAATTCAGATTAATTCATTCCATATCACCTTGACGCAAGAAAACAGTGTATATACCTAAAAACGTATTACATAAAAAATACAAAACGTTTCGACTCTGTATTTATATCTTTTTAATCATATTTTCATTCAGACTCCCGTTAACACAAGAATCGTCCTTTTTATAAAATAGTTTATAAAATCGCATGCACCAATTTTCTTTCTAGCTTCTAAGGAGTCATTTTTGCAATGTATATACGCATTTTATGCTCATCTGACACGTTAACAATGTCAACTTTGTTTCTAATACCGTAGATTCTAAGACTTCTTGTTGTATATCTATCCTTTCCAATAATTTCGTAAGATTTTAAACTGGCACTATCATTTCAACTTTTTGTTTTCTTCCGTAGCAATTTTGTGTTTCGCCACATGTTCTGATGTGTCACTTCACTTTCCTCTGTCTAGCAAGTTATATAAGAGTGTAACTAGTAACTACTATCGGTGTTATTATTGTTATTATTGTATTAATCATTAT
>JAAXOA010002923.1:0-12329 GCA_036561885.1 Salina celebensis
AACTCTTTTCTTTTTGATTTTGTATTGCGCTTGCGTTGAAAAAAGTCGTTTGCGTGTATTTTTTAGCAGTTACGAAATTTGCTGGCATGTTGTTTCCAAATGCTTGTCCGGAGCTCTCTTTCTCATCTGAACCTTCTTCTTTAGAAGTATTCATTGAAGGATTTCCTTCAACAGGTTCGGGGGTACTTGAAACATTTGTTGTTGTATGAGTGTCAGTCGTACTTGCAGCTAGCAACGCAGCTTTAGCTGATTTCCGGGAACCACGGTGATGTCGAAAAGGAGATACCTCACTGGGAGTGGCCATTTTGTTAAGCGTTCGCAGGCGTCTCATTCGACGGCGTTTCTCTTTCATAGCACGATGCTGTCTCGATCTTGGCACGTCGTCTTGATCAGTTTCATCATCAACGTTTTCATTAGAGTCAACAACATAAGAGACAGATTGCTCGGCTTCTGCAGAAGACCCCAAATATTTAACATCCGGTGGGTTTGCTATATGAAAGGGAATTCCTTGGCTCATAGCCAGTCTTTCCATTGTTATGTTTCTCTCCTTGTCAATGACAAGCTGTTGCCTAGTTGGATATTTCCCCTCTTCTTCTTCGCTACTTCCCCTTTGCCGTTTTTTCTTTAAGAATAACTTGAATCCATACTTGGGCTCCCAATTATTAGGGTTTCGCAGAGATTCTCCGCTGCTATCAGTGTCCTTCACTGTATCAATTTGGGGGTCTAATGAAGAAGGGTCTGCAAAGATTGGATCTCCTCCTAACGGATTTTCGTCAACGTCTCTGGGTGCATATGATACCGAATAGATTGGTTGTGGCGTAGTGGTTGTTGTCAAGGTGTTGACATTCATGGGTGAGGGTGGCGTAGGAGCTGGGGATGTATAGTCATCGTAACTTAAGGCATCATCTTGCATCTCTCGTGGTCGATCAGACACTTCTCTACTATTTGAATAAGATTCTTCATCTGGAGACGAAATTTGAGTTTCAGGCATTGGTGTTGTGTATTGTACATACTGGAGGGGTTCAACTTTGTAAGAATTGTCAGAAACGGTTGAAGTATGCACGTATATCACAACTGGCTTGGGGGAGGTTAGAGGTCGTTGAGTAAGCGGATATTTGTGCCTTTTCTTGTTCAGTAACTCACTCAAGGACGGCTTGGCGTTCGGTTTGTGTTTCATAGCAATAGCTTTTATAGTTGCTGAAACAGTTGTCGGTCTTTCAGTCGTAAAGTCAGTAGATTCTTGATAAGGAGACATTGTAAACCTTGGCTTTTCAGTTAGCTCCACGTCGGAGCTATCACGCGGCTTAGCAGTTGGAATTGTAACAATCCTAAATGTTGGCCCATTCCGTAGCCTTAAACGCGGCGGACTTGGTGTGGTCACTTCCGTGATTCTTATAGTACTTACATGTCGATCAAACTCATTACTACTTTGCACGTCTGATTGTTCAGTATCAACTTGTCCGAAAATTGTATGATTATTATGATAATCTGTGGAAATATTAGTGTTAGTGTGTTCAGAAGCGGTAAGTGTTAGCAATAGAATTATCAGAACCGTCACTATCTTCACCATCACCATTTTCATTAGTATTACTTGAAGCAGTAGCATCTACTCTAGGAATCTTAACTCTGCGTCTACGCTTCGGCATCCACGGCCTGTAAATCATGGGCTTTGGAGTCACTGTCTCAATGTTGTCCTCGTCGTCATCCCATTTCTCTTCCAAAGTTTTAACCTCGGAAGAAGCGTTTGTAACAAGCGGTTCGTGGTCCTCACCGTCTTGATGAAAACTGTCATTTGTTAGTTGTTCGTCATTTTTAACCTCCATAGAAGGCACGTCAGCGTTAATATAGTTAGTGTCAGCATCTACAGTCTCTGGCTCACTACTCGGATTAGTACTAGTTTGTTGAAGTAAATCTTCACTGTCCATTGACACATTATCTTCTTTGTAAATGCTTTCCGTCATTTCGTTATGATTCTCACTTTTGGAAACCTGCTCANTTGGAAACCTGCTCATTATCTTCATACTGATACTGCGAGCGATCGTTTCTTTCGTCATCGTATGTAAAATTAGATGCACTCATTGTGTCCAAACTACTTTCTAAACTAATTGGCTCAGGTGTTGTAGTAGACGTAGTTGTAGTCGTGGACCTTCTAGAATTTCTTGGAAAATACGAGCTCGGAAGCCGCCTTGTTGTCGGATTAGGTTTTCTATGTTGCTTGTGATTTCTAACGTAGATTGGAGCATTTGTGTAAAACATTCTAGAAGGATTATCAGGCTCGTCGGTGCTATCGTCAGCAAATTTTGTCGGACTGAACACAGTTGGGTTTGAAAAGGAACCCCCATCGCCCCCATAGATTGTAACATCTGTGTGATTCAGTTTTGGAACATACGGTGTGATATTTCTTTGCGTCATTTGTTTACTGTCCTTTTTACTTGTTTTTCCTTCCCAAAGATAGCTTTTCCCTAATGGTCGAATAGTCACAGGATGGATTTTACGCCTATGGTCCGGTCGTTTGGTCTTGACTGTTGGAGTCACTACAATAGCAGTGGGTGTGGAATGAGGTGTAATAATTGTAGGAATAGCAGTCGTAGTCGAGCGTCTATAAGGATACAGTGTTGAGGTGGAGGAGGGAATTGAGGTGCTTGAAACTATAACATAAGGAACTGCAGAGGTCAGGTAAATACTACTACTTGGGGATGACGTACTACTTGCAACTAAGCTTTCAGAAGGATCGTCTTCCTCGTCGTATGCATTATCATTACTAACATTGGAACTGTTTGGATCATGATTTTCATTACCAATTTCTATTTGATCATTACTAACTGAAGCCCTATCTGTATTTGTTACAGCCAACTCTTGGTCCTGACTCTCCTCGTAATCTTGGTCGCCCATATGGGAATCGTCAGTTATGATACCACTACTACTTTTAAAATGAATGTTTCCCTTGTCGTGACTAGTAGCTGCACCTACAATTTCTTCATCTAGATCTTGATTGTACTTGCCTGCAGTTGTCGTGGGGGAGTCCTCGTTACTTGAGTCTCCAGATTGTACACCAGGTGTAGAAGTTGAAGGCGAGGGAGAAGGTCGTCTATAAACAGGGTGGAGGTTTTGTGAGGAAGTGGCATAAGGGTCATTGTGGACTTCATTAGGTTGCCCATACTCAGTCGTAAGGCCTACGTTATTTGGCACTGGTTGAGAACGTAAAGGAAAGCTGGAGCAACAGCTACCTCCAAAGTTTGGAAGGGGAGCGCTACTTGGCTGCACTACTGATTGCTCGGCAGTGTACTGTGGGTAGTTTTGGGAGCTTTGGAAGTTTACTTGTTCGGGGTAATTGTTACTGGGTTGGAATGCTGATCCAGCACCTGTAGGATTGTTTTGATATCCGAAATTATCAACTTGGTTGTTTGAAACAAATGAAAATTCTGTGGGGCCTACCGTTGGGGATTGGTAGTTATTGTTATTGTTAGAGTCATAGTTGTATGACTGAGTAGGGCTCATAGGAGATGTGTCTATAAAAGAGTTTTGGGAGTCTTGAGGCGAGCCGTAGTTGGGGCTAGGATTATTGCTAGAGGAAAGGATAAAATTGTCAGGCCGGTTGCCAGTCTGTTGAGGTCCGGTTAGTTGTTGAAGTGGCTGGTATGAGCCCTTCCCTTGTCCCCGACTCTTGAGAGTTTCGTAGACTCTGAATACGTCTTCGCCGACCTGGCCAGGTGTCCCGTAACCAGTTCCAGGTCGGTCGGAAGACCCCGCGCCAGGGCCGGTGTAACCAGAGCTAAGCTCGCTAGGCTGAGCTAGTGAACCGAGATGGGAGAGGCGAATTTTATTAATGTTCTTATTATTAATTCTTATATGCTTATTACCACGATGAGGTAAGAAAAGTTTTGGCTTGAAAAAACTATAGCTAGATTGTCTGTTAGTAAGAGACTTAAAATTACGAGGTCTGAAAAGCGGTCCGCGAGGAGGAGGTCGTAAAGCTTGAGGAGGACCTAGTACAGCATGAGCATGAAGCGAGAAAGTTACACGAGGTCGGGATTTTCTTGGAGGTGGTGTAGGAGGTGGGAAACGCTTTCGTGGGCGTTGCAAATGAACTACAGGTGGCAAGTCTACAACAATGGTGTCAGAGGAATGACCATGATCGGGATTACTTCCATGAGGAGTATGATCATAATGAGGACGTTCAGATATTAAAATATGACTACTTTCACTAGGCTGAGGTGATGTTGGAGAAGGATATTGAATAGATGCAGGAGTTGTTGGTGGGGGTGGAGGAGTTATATCTCTTGAAGGAGGGGAAACTGAGGCATTAGTATCGGCAAAATCAGGATCATTGCTATTGTTAGTATCAAGATTAGGTTGGCGATGATAGTGATGACCTATGTTAGTTTCGCTGGTTTCACTATCAATATGACGTTTTAGGTGGATAGGTTGGTTGTGAGTCAAAGTACTTGAGGCTTCATGTTTCTCTGTAGTATCATGGTCATGAATATCATGATTAACATCTTGTCGGCCAATGCCTTTACCTGGATTATATGATTGACTAACTCCAGACGGAGGGTGCAAGCGACTGTTGCTGGTCAACAGCAGAATAGCTAGACGATATTTCTATTGCGGGTTGAATGTTATACGCCCCTGAGTGATCGGAGGACGTCTGCGCCGCGCTCCCAGAGTAGTTACTCTGGTCAGGAGAGGAGTAGCTCTCTACAGGATTGGAATACTGTTGCTGCGGTGGATTATTGTATGGCTGGTGCTCTTGGACAGTGTACTCGACCTGTGGAGCATTGTACTGTTGTTGGCCCTCCGAGTTGTCTTGGAACTGCGGGGCTGGAGCGTTATATTGTGCTTGTTGTTGGGGCGCGTCATAGTGAATTTCTTGGGGTGCGGGTGCATGGTACTGCTCTTGAGGAGCGTTATACTGTGACGATGCGGGCTGAGCGTTATATTGTTGCTGAAGCTGAGGTGCAGTGAAGCTGTCTTGTGAGCCACCGAATGAAGAAGCAGAGGGTGCAGAACTTTGTGCATTTGCTAAGGGTACATTGTCAGATTGATGAGGTGGAGGGATTGCATTGTTATTAGTAATTGTATTATATTCAGCGTAAGGCGTGGGTGCAGCAGCGCTGGGTGACACGGACTGGTACTGAGCAGCCGTTTGGTCACTTGCTGGAGAGTCATATGCATTAGTGTTATAGTTGGAAGATGTACCTGAGGAGCCCCCAGTAGGACTTCCGTAGCTGTTACTTGGCGCGGAGTAGGAGGGAGCACTTGGTGCAGAATAAGCTGGTGGTGGCGCAGGTGCTGCGTAGTTGTTGGAGCCGGTGGGTTTTGCGTAAGAACTGGATGGGACGGAGTATGAACTCTGGGGTTGGTAGCCGTTTCCTCCTACTGGAGAAATGACAATGAACCCTGAGTTGCCAGTAGAACCAGTGCTGCTGTAACTGCTGCTTGAAGCACCGCCCTTTCCGCTGAAGCCGCCGCTGAAGCCGCTAGAAACGGAGGAAGCACTGCTGTATCCGGTACTTGGAGGAGGTCCATAGCTTGATGGGGGTGGTCCATAGCTTGGCTTTGGAGGTCCGTAGCTAGGCTTGGGTGGTCCGTAACTAGGTTTCGGGGGTCCATAGGATGGCTGGTAAATAATAAATATAAAATTAAAATAAAATCCGACTTCAATACAACTTAAATTAGCAAGTTATTAGAACGCAATGGTCATCATTGCTTAGTATCTCTGGTCTCCGGTTAAAGAACTAGTTCACCTTTGGTGGTCCATAGCCGCTGGAAGGTCCTTTTCCTGAAAAATTGATTTATCACAATTAGTTATTGGAAAACATATCGGCCATTTAGCGTGTACAAGTGTGTTTGTGATTGTGTGAATGTCATTGGAACAGTGAAGTAATTAAGTTGTAACAGAAAAGCATGATAGATACTAAATCGAGGCTTGGTGTGAATAAAATTCCATGAATAAACGTCCTGAATGAAATACCCTTAGATTTTATCAGTGATCAGTTCCCTTCTTTACATGTGACAGAAGTACGTGCCATTACGTTTGAGTATTCTAGTTATCGGAAAGATAACACCGATGGATTTAATTGTGCACGTGAGCTTACAAGTCGAACTAGTCTTACCATGTTGAACACTTTGATTTATGATTTTCTCACAATATGTCATTGCAAAATTAGCATCCATTGGAAACAGGATGCGAGCATGGCGAGTGTTTGTAACAGCGCATTGTAAAAGAAAATATAGCGGAAAATAAATAGTGGTGCAGTACACTGGATACTTGAATTGAAGATGGTAAGAAACTGCCCAAAAAATGTTTATTTTGGTAAGTAATTTTTGGAACGATGTTTCAAATCGGAGAAGTTGAAGTAAAATGTCTTCTCAGTTGGAAGGTTGCTTAGTTTCCAGGACAGTTCTTTGTGTTGTTTCACTTGGAAAGAGTATTATTGACTAGCGGGATGGGTGACTCGTCCCAGATTGAAGTAGGTAGATTGATTTTGAGCCAAGTAGAAGGTCGTGCTTTATGCAAGGTAGATTTCATCGTTGACACCCAGTCCATAACCTTTACCTGATTTGAAAATGTCATCATTATTAATCTTTCGCTTTTTTCTACGCAGCGCGGGCTGCTGCAAATATTCCCACATCTCATGATTATCAGGCATAGGGGCAAATGGCAAGTCAACCTTTATATTTTTGGTAATTTCGCCAAGTCCTTGTCCATTTACAGTCAAGAATTCGGTTGTAGCATTGTCAGGAACTTCTGAAGAAATCACGTAAATAGTTGGTGTGGACAAGGAAGAATTGTCTGATGGGGATGGGACAGGGGAAGATGTTGGAGGAGCTTGAGTGGAGGGCTCAACAACTCGTATTACTTCGCTGTAAACAATGTTGTCAACTTCTTCAGATCTGTCACCATCATCTAAATGTCGACTTTGCTTCATATTTGGGGAGATGTCAGTCTCTTTTGATGACATTTGGCTTTTATACTTCCTTCTAAATCGAAGCTTTTTCTTTTTGATAATTGTTCCCAGTTCTTCCTCCGAGGTCGCTGTGGGATCCAGTTGTGTAACATTAAGCGGGGCTTCTCCCATTCTAGATGTTGATGGAATCGGTGTAGTTGTTGAACTATTGGAGAAGAAAGATGTTGCGGAAGGGACAAAAGTACTTTTGAACACCTGTGCACCCAGTGTTGTTGAAGATGTAAGCATAGAAGGATTGTTAACAATGCTTCCAAATGCCCCGTCACCGGAAGAAGCCGTAGACATAGATTCTGCATGTGCGTCTTGATAACTTTGTGTGACCAGTTTACTGATAGCATCGATCATGTTTGCATTGTTAGTTTGTTCATTGGGGGTTGACTGTACAGTGTCCAAATCGTTTGAATCCGAAGGAGGCTGTGTTGCTGGCGGGTTTGGATTATCGCTATTGTAGTCACCATCAAGCGCGTTTGAACTAATCTCATCACGTGCCCTGGCATCTAAGGATGGTTCAATGTTTGTATTTGGGTCCGTACTACCGACATCTCTTAAAGTGGAATTCATTGTGTTGGCATAGTTCCAAAGAGCTTCCCAGTACGGCTGCAACGGAGGATGACCAATGGGAACTGATACCCCGTGTGGTACTGTTAAACCGCCTTCTTCACTGTTTTGCTGTCCGGTACGTGGAGTTGCTGATGATTGGGGAAGTGAACTTGTTGGTTGAGGGGGTGGAACTTGGAGCTGTTGGGATTGTTGAGAATAGTAAGAATTTTGGGGCCATTGGCTGCTAGGAAACGGTACAAACTGGGCATTTGAGCCTTGTTGCGGATTCTTTAGTGCTGGAGGAGCTTGAAGACTAGCACTTGGAAAGCTAGATCGAGGATAAGGGGGAGGAGGTGGTGGCAATGGTACAGGTCCGAATCCAGGAAGAGGTCGTGGTACTCCGTACTGTGTTGGTGGAGGGGTCGGTTGAACACAACAAGGAGTTGGTGAGCTGAGGAGGTGGAACGTATGTAGGAGCAGCTGGGGCTGGTTGTTGTGGCCATCCATAAGGAGGAGCTTGAGTGGGAGCTGCTGGGGAAGGTTGCGGCCAGCCATAACTTGGCACTGGAGCTGCCTGCTGCGGTACCCAGCCAACAGGTGACTGGGGTGGCGCCCAACCGGCAGTGGGTGCAGGTGTTGGAGGTCCCCATCCTACTGGCGGTGCAGGAGTTGATGGACCCCAACCTGCTGGCGGTGCAGGCGTTGACGGACCCCAACCTGCTGGCGGTGCAGGCGTTGACGGACCCCAACCTGCTGCTGGTGGGGCTGCTGTTGTCGAAGATTTTGATCCGAACAAGGCTTCAGTCAAACCCTTTGTAAAGTTCGCCTTTTCCTTGAGAGACGCTAGCAACATCGATACAAAATCTAAAGGTTGGGCGGATACTGCCGCAGGAGATGACTCAGCAGCCCTGGGTGCTTCACCAAATTGAACTGTAACTTTGGGGATGGATAACATGGGTATAGGTAGACTAGGAATCAACGCCAAAATAAACTGAAATATATTTTCCGGTCCTCCACTTGCAGTTTGGCCAGGGTCAACAGTTACAGTTAATGTTGGAATGGGTATCTTCGGAAACTGTGGCAGTAGAACAAGCACTTTCTGAAGTGCGTGCATAAAGTCAATTACAACTCAATTTCACAGCAGGTTGTCCTTTTGGGTCTACCGATAACAAAACTTGGTTCGGTGGATACCCAGGAACAGGAACCCATTGTGGGGCCCATCCAGTTCCTACTTTCTCTTGAATCTCTCCTGTCGGGAAGAAACCCAACCTATCCTGAGCCGGGGTCTGCTCAATCTCGTTTATATCATCCGATATTTCATTATTCTCTTCTTCTAATAAATTTTCCGTGATTGTCATAAAAATAGAAAGTACGAAAGTTAGTAAAGTATACAAGTAACAAAGTCATGTCATTAAGGACTTGAGTGCGGGAAGATTCGGGCAAAGGTCAGTTCTACGAAGATATACTCCATTTACAATATCATAAGTATTGATTAGCTTCAACCAGAATTGAAAAATGCATCGTGTCCGGAACGGAGCGATAAGATTGACGATGAGAAATAAGTTTCAAAGTACATTTTTTGTGTGTTTGTAACTTGTACTTTCATTCACGAATTGAACAATGGATTGACTGTGTTAGACCTCAAGACAATGACACCTCTCAGGTAGTCATGATTTTAATTGCCTTGGCTTAAAGTCAGACAAACTACCGCTGCGTATGGGCTCATAAAATGAAGCTGAGAACAAATGAAGGGAAACATATTATTACTGCACTTGCATTTTTCGCGACTATCGTTTCCCATTGTTTTGGTTCATCGAGTGGTTAATTTTATGCCATGTACGCATATTTGACTCCCTATCAAATTCACAATGATAACAATTCTTGTAACTCATTATTTTGTCGATATCTTTTCCTCCACCTTACTCACATTTAGCAGCCACGGTTTTATAGCCAGGTAATATATCAGCTAAGATATTCCTTGCGATAGTCCTCTGTATAAGGAAGGAATGATATTGTGTTGTTGCTGATTTAAGATATTGACATGGCATTTTACACTAAATAAAACTTTGAAATGGCAGTTGCAGTGCGTACTAAGTACTTCTATTAGCTATAACTCAAGTCAACCTGCAACCCTCGAGTATCTTTGGACTTTCCCACGTAAACTGTTTAAATGGGAACATTCAGGTAGTTGTCAAATATCATGTTGTAGTCAAATCTGTTTTTGTGTTAATTTACTGGGCGTATTTGATAAGTAACATGAACTAGCAATGAAGATGAGTTATCTACATTACCTGAGAAATGTTTATGACTCAAACAGCAATGGATGCATCTTTCCTTCGTTTGCGTTCATTAAGATATGTACTTATACTTGGCGTGTTCACTAAAATGTGACACCAGAATGTTTCAAAAATCCTTCCAGATGAAATGATTTTTTTTTGTTTGCAACCGGCGGAAGACTATAAATTTCAAACAATTCACGGATAGCTCAATACAAGAGCTAAAACATGATTTGATGTGATGTCGCAACCGTTGCTATGTATTTTCTCTCACTCTGCCGCAATCGTTTTGTACAATCAACCTCCTTTTTCTTTTGTTAGGCTCCCCATGTACTATTATCAGATAGATATTGGTCTGTGAGTCATTAGTTATAATGACATGTACGTGTTCACTCCCGAAGGCAGTTGGGTATTTTTGCCTCTCAGCTCCAATCTTAGGTGTCAGTAGACAAAAATGTCACTTTTCAAAGTAAACGTTTTAACATTTATGATTTTGCAAGGAAATCTTTGCATAACATTAAGCTAACTCTAGATGCGTACAATGGACAGCCTAGCAAAGCCTAATATGGATATGGAAATATTTACATACCATAATTTTGTGCGCTATATTCTGCGCAAATACTCACATATAAGTACATGGATATACGCCAGACAGGGAGTAATTAGTTATAATGACATGTACGTGTTCACTCCCGAAGGCAGTTGGGTATTTTTGCCTCTCAGCTCCAATCTTAGGTGTCAGTAGACAAAAATGTCACTTTTCAAAGTAAACGTTTTAACGTTTATGATTTTGCAAGGAAATCTTTGCATAGCATTAAGCTAAATCTAGATGCATACAATGGATCCTAAAGCAAAGCCTAATATGGATATGGAAATATTTACATACCATAATTTTGTGCGCTATATTCTGCGCAAATACTCACATATAAGTACATGGATATACGCCAGACAGGGAGTAACAGGGAAGAAATGAAGAAATTCCCACGGATATTGGGTTAATAAAAAGTAGTACATCTCCAAATGAGTTTTGAATCGTGACCTGCAGTAACAACACCTACGAAATCGTCAGTGTTCGATGGGCTTAAGGTACATCTAAGTTATGTCCAAACTGACAGTATCATTGGCATCTTTAGACGCGATCACCAATAGTCAAAACAATTCTTTCTATGGTTACGTCTGTACAGTTGCAACGAAATTTCTTAATACCGTTTTCTAATCTTGATCAAAATGCATGAACACGTTATTAAATTCAATCCGATATACATATAAAACAACTTCAAAAGTCAGAACCACCCATTCATTGCAAAATAGCTTCCATTTAAGCACGTCCAGTAACAAATTGTTGTGTATCTACAACCAGAAAACTGATACTAATTTCTACCACCTGAAATGCCAATAACAGTACTTAACTACATTATTATTGTCAAGAAACTAAAACTTTGTTGTGTGGTATTGGCACATGCAAAAACAAACATTCCGAGGGCGATAGACTGAGCTTAAGTGTTTTGTTTTTATGCTGTAGTTTACATTTTATGATTATCTGTTAAGAATTATAAGTTTGATTGCTCGAGGCAGAAATAACAACGTCTCATGAGGAAATCCTCTTTGGCTATAACAAGTGAAAGTTTCGCAGCCCACGTCGACGCTCAAAGAGGCATACAAAACAGTGTCTTAGCGACGGACAAATGGAATCAAGGTGCTCATCGCTAAGCTGAAGTTTATATGGTATCATTATGCATCACATACAATATCGAACCCTAAATTAGAAACGATATACAAACTATAAAATATGAATGTCTATTATAAGTGATGTACTAAAACGAATGAGTGATGATTAGATGATTGGATCTCTAATCTGCATTTACGAGTTTATATTAAGTGTGAATAAAATTACACATTGTGTTTTATGCATTCAACACTCATTTGCATGAAAAAATTAACAATAATCTGGGTTAAACAGCCTCCGCACATTTTCTTCCGCCAAGAAAGAAACGAATATTATGCTTACATGCATAAAACTTTATGTTTTTCTGCTCTAACAAACTACGTAATATGAAACTTTTTTATAGCCCAAACGTATTAAAAAAGGATTTAAAATGTATTCTCTTTCAAACTGGATGACTTCCACCCAATAGGACCATAAATGTAGATATGTTGGCAGCGTGAATCTTCAAAACCGACATAAAGCTTGATTGCGTCATGGTTACCTGCGTTTGTAATGAGTACTTTTAGGGCTATCGTAAACACATTATCGGCCATCTTCTTGTCAAAAGCAACTATTCATTCATACGACCACACCAAGATGCGATAGAATTCTTTACCAACCATTCTCAAATGTTATTCATACGGTAGGACAGTACCTATATATAAGTTCCTCGTTACAAATATACAAATCCGTGAATGAGTAAGGAGATTACAAGAAGTGATGCTGCTACGTGTATTCTTGTAAAAATGAGTGTCGCCATAAATGTAATGACGAGAGAAAGTCTTTCAAACAATCAACGTCACTAAAAAATAACCCATCATCGTATTTTTTAGGCTG
>JAAXOA010002924.1:0-12324 GCA_036561885.1 Salina celebensis
GAAAAAGTAGTTTTCAATTTTTTATATGCTGGTAGCTCACAAAGTGCATCACGTGGAACGTTATATCCAATCACGTTTATGCTGGTACTGTAGAAATTTGGAGTAAGAGAGATTGACGAGTCACGAATGAAAAGTCTGCCAAATAGAGAATTCAACGGTAGATCCGTAAAAAAAACCTGCGTTTTTTCATTGTCCTTGATTTATAGCTGAGTTTTTATCGATTCCGACAAAGCAGCTTTGAGGTTGTGTAGTAATAAATATTCGTCCACTTAAGCCACCCATAACAAGCAAAACTTCAAACTTAGTTGGACTGCTACTATTAGTTTGGCTTCAGTTTTACCGGCATGATACTCAACGAGAAACAGAAGGATGGAAAGAAAAAGTGTTGCGTGCATTCCCTTTGAAAGCCGTACAAGAGTAGGAGTACCACTAGAACAGAAATATGTGGGCTTGTAAACTGTGACAAATGGTGTAATTGCTTTAAGTTAGATGTTGTAAATGAACAGACAGTGAAGCTGTTGCCGACAGGAATGAAACTTGACTAAAAAATGTTTCTAGTACATTGTAACCATAGTAACTATGGCTTTCACTGTATCTTTTATGCAGTCTTACCAAGGAAGCATCTCTTCTCCGTACATTTATTCGTAGGCGAAAAATGCTGCATTCCTGTGTACTTTAGGCTGAGCCCTCTAACCACAAACACTTAACCCAAAACATGACATGATCTACTCAACAAAGACAGAAACACGAACGAAATTAACTTTTTATAGTGTTACAAGAACCTGAAAAAATATATCAAAGACATTTGCATTAATTTAACACAAAGGTTAAAATATCTTATATAACACAAACGCAATTGAGACGAGAGTCAGTGAACTAGTAGCAATACGTAACAACATATCGTGTAATTTGAAATGCATGATTGCGCGGAACAATTTACTGCAAATTATCTTCATTATGTTCTTGACAGAAATCGTCAATTGCCCTGTTACGTGTATACCTGGTGTACCGTTATGTGTGTTATTTAATGTGGGATATTGTGTTTGTGTCCATAGGCAACTTGCTGGAGGAAGAGCACCGGACTCCTACATCAAGCTTGTTCTGGTCAATACAAATGGACAAGAGATGGGCCGTGCTAAGACATCATTAAGAAGAGCGCAATCTAATCCATTATTCAAAGAAACTTTCATGTTCCAGGTAAGAGACAACACGCTGTAGAATTTGTAGCGTTTGTATTACGTAACATTTACTCAATATCTTTTGTTTAATTGAAGTTTTAAAATATTGTGTTCTGTTGTAAACCTACTTTTCTTGTTATACTTGAATAGGTGGCACTTTTCCAAATACAAGAGGTGACCTTACTAGTATCCGTTTACGGAAGGAAAGGAGTGACTAGAAGAGAACTGTTAGGATGGTTTGCTCTAGGATACAATAGTTCCGGTGACGAGGAGACAACACACTGGGAAGACATGGTTGATGCCCAAGGTGATCAAATGTGTCGATGGCATGTTCTCCAAACGTAGACTATTTTTCAACATCACCTTTTTCAACTTCAAAAGCAGTTGCTGCATTTATTGTAAAAAAATCTATATATTACGAAATTGTTTTCAAACAAACTGCACTTTCGGTTAAGGAGTTATAATACTTAAGATGGATTGCATTTTTATCTTAAATCATGTCATAAGCCCAATAGTCGTAAACAAAAATCCTCTCAAGACTTTTAAAGTGAACTGACCGTAAAATATTTTCCCATCAAAACCATTTAAAAACCTACAAAAGATCGTCGGTTTGTTATCAACTGACGAGCTTTTCCACGTCTACTCGCGTTTGGTCTTAACAAATGAAACTTCTTTGCGGTTACAAATTGATAGTGAGAAACGGTGTATGTAAAAGCGTTCTTCAAACGAAACTTTTGTACCTATAATGTTGATGTCTCGGATAAAGTATTGTCACACTCACTATTCACTATGTATATTGATTTATGTAGCTTTAATAAGTTCATGAATTCACTTCGTTGGTGGGATACACCCTACTGAGTAATTCGTCAGCAAATAGTGTCGTATCCATCTTTTAATTAGAGTGTCCAATTTAATTACGTAAAAAATATATCGGTTTAAAGACAATTAAGAAAAAAAATACATGTTTTCTCTCAAATACTTGCGTGCAAGGATTTTGCATTGCTTCTTAGAGCTATTTATATTGCACGCATCCCCGAATTTCCAAAATATTTTCTTATGAGCCAACAAAATTGGCAAACTTTTATGCGCAACTCCTGGATGAGTAATCATATATTAAAAGGACAAAAACAGTTTTCATATTGAGTACCGAAGAAAAAAATTGGCAGAGCAATGTGTATAAGAATTTTTAACAGGCTGGTTCCTGTGAAGGCTTTTTCAAAAATCTCCGTTAAAATATGTATTTGCTTAGTGTACAACAGAAACACTTAGAATTTATATAAAAATGAATGCAATGCAATGTCATGCTTATCTTGAAACTTTTACTTGACACTTGAGAGACCAACACAAAATCAAACAACCTCCGATCCTTCCTGTAATTATTCATACGATAAGTACGTTCACTAAGCCACATAGTCTGTTTTTGCACAAAAAAAGTGAGTTGGTGAAAACATTATCTTTAAAAATACTACTCCTAGAGTTAAGATTACAGAGTTAATTCTATCTGCCCCAAGGCGGATTCCTTCAGTATGGAAAACGGTTATGTAACAGTGTCGTAATAGGATCAGCTATTACCTAGAAATTTTGTCCAGCATTGATATAAAAATTCGATGCGCTCTGAAATGGTGAAAGCTGCGAATTTTGCTCAAAGATTTCAGTGTATCAGAGAAAAGCGTTTGTAGATGTGAGAATATAAACAAAAAACTTGGTGATGCTCTTATTATGTTTTACTGGCTTTCCTGTTAATCTAAGGATTTAATATATTAATTGCGAGTCTAACAAAATTAGATTGTATGGGAGTGTAAAGATTGTAACGGAAATCCTAACAGATTACTTTGTAGGGGAATATATTATATAATTTCGTTTTTCTCTTTTGTTAACTACCATTATAACTGCATGAATTCTCCTGAAATGATGCAATGTTGCGTTGTAGACAATCTTCTCAAATGTAACTAAAACAAACTGTATAAAAATGAATCTTTGTAGATTTCATAAATTATATTCCTTATTTTTCACCCAAATTGTATATATCGACAATGCAAGCAAACCATGTATTATATACGCAATTGTTTAGTTTAGCAAGTTATAACATCGTCATTTCCTGCGGTTAAAGTACTTGCCACAAATTAGTTCTCATGTCACAAAAGGGAGGTTACAGAGCTGAAAGTTTTTGGGGCATTAGTCCACTTTAAAATGCTTTATGTTAATTTTAGTTTTGACATTGTCACAACCTTAAAGACCATGCTAGTGCGTCAGAATAGATAAAGGCATCAAAAATGCTTAACTTGGTTATAGAAATATTGAGTCGCATTGCGTAAAACGAGCCGTTCCATGTCCCAACAGATAATACAGGTGACTATGTGTAATATTATGAAATGTTTTTCAATAAGTAACACCATTGGCTAGCAGTACTCACTATTGTTATGTACATCTACATGTACTGTAAAATAGCCAAAATTATATGTGATAGCAACTGATAGCCCATCTCTCTCGCATCTCCATTTCCTCACACGTCACACGCACTCGCAAAATCTTGTTACCATCGACACATTCTACATCATCTAAAATATTCCCATCGACAATTTGTACGTTTTCGCCATTTCGCAACCCTGCCCACCGCAATGCAATTGTGTAGTACCGTAAACCTAGAAAATACTGTTTTCCATAATCCACCGTTATACAAGTAGATCTCGTTGAACTAGTTAAAAACAAACCTAGATAGAACAAAATTAAGGATGGTGGATAGTGGATAGTATTTAAAACTTTTGAATTCCATTTCAGCACAAACGTTGGCCTTCACAATTAACATTAACTTGTCACTTCATTAATGACTTATCTTACAGTATAGGTATAGTATAGTATATGTGTACGTTTGAGACATGTTGTCTTGCTAGTTGTTGAACTTGACGAAAGACGTAACGTATGATGGATTATACACTAGAGATTTGTTCACGCAAAAAATTCCCAGGTTTAACATTGATTGTCTTAGTTCGTCACGTATCTGTATGTAGTTTTGTTTAAAAAAACATACACAGGTTTTTGTTCCTGGACCGAGTTTCTCCAACTTTTAGAACCATGATAGTGGTTAACCAACGATAAGTCAGTTTTTAATCATCCGAGTTGAGATAGTTGGACTCTAATTGAAATGGTTTTCAATCCAATATTGCGTTCCTTTCTAGTATATTTTTCCTATTTTCATGAAAATGTAGTTCTGATGCATTTAAAGTTTAGGTAGCGTAAATAATATTTCCAAGCTAAAAATTACCCGGCAGCTCTTTTGAAGTGCTGCAAACCATCCTGAATACCAATGGGAAAATGTTTAGTGCAAAAATTGTTGTTTTGCACGCTGAGTTGTTTGATTTACTCAAACAACACTCGCGAAAAATAATAAGATAAGTTGCAACAGATACCTTTGATTACGAAGAATAAACTTTTTACAAATCCAACTCAAATGTATGGATGAAAACTGGAGGACTTGTTTTTTTAGATTGCTAAATAGTATTACAAATTTAAGAAAAGAAGGACAGGGATTTTGATGGAGAAGCTGGAAACGATACACGCACATTTCTACCTAAATCTAGCTTATTACATCAGAAGAAACCGTTCTTTGAAAGTAAACTATAGTTAGAAGTAAATGATTCATACAAAATATTAAGGAGTTACACAGAAATATACCAAGAAATTTGTATTTCTGTATAGTTAAGCGTTTTTGCAACTATAAAATACCTTTTAAAAACAAAACCAAAAAGCACTGTAATTACGAAAAAAAGAAACATTTATTAATGAAGAAAATATATATAAATGTGATGCTAACAAACAAAGTAAGTAAGTCGGTTGGTGTCACAAAATCTTATTAAGACAAGTTTTTCCATGGCCATTCCCGGCTTCAAACTGGATACTGTATGTACGCTGGAGTAAGAGACGACAAAAGATCTATTATCTTTACAGGATCTTTTGAATCTGTGATTCTTTCCCCATTTTTGTAACCAAATAAAATCTATATACTGTATATGTTACCTAATTGATTAGGTCATCAGAAATGTATCCGATTTATGTGTTGATGAGAATTGAGTAAAAGAGAGCGCATGAATAAGCACGTTAGCTGCAGACTTTATCAACATTCAATTTTATATTATTTAACGATTTGAATGAGTTTCATTTAAGATTTTCTAGAACTGTTTGAGTTTCTGAAGTATTTATGATTTTAGGTATAGATCCAGTTTTCGCGTGGCATGTTGGAAAACGAACTATACGTCAATTTGTGTCAATCTGTGTTTCTAGAATATTATAATCTTAAGGAACTTTTATACTGATGATAATATTCAAACTATTGACTGTATTGTTTAGCTTCATAATGTGCTTGGCGCAAATGAACAAAGTGTGAAAGTGAGATCTCCAAAAAACTATTATACAAAAAATGCTGGCAAAACTATACTGAACGCAACGATTAAACGAATCGCAGCAGATGAACCTAATATTTTTTAATAATCTCTTTCATCGACCTATTCAAGTAAAAAGAAACGATTTCCTGCACGAGTTTTAGTTTGATTCATTGCCTCTTTACAAGAAACATCTTATTCTACAATAACGTTTGAGCTGTGTATGAAGTTTATATAGATTTTTTGCGGAATCTATCAACTTGCAAAATGAACTTCCTCCTTGTAGACTTTACCCATCTACCAATGTTTTTAGTACGGTTTTCTAGTGTTACGTTTCACCTGAACAAACTATTTATATAAAAGTACTGTCAACTGTACATATGATTTGACCAGATAATTTAACTATTTATAGAACATTCTTTAAACCAATGTGTATGTAAAACCATTATTGTGTTATTATATGTAATTTATCCGTCTTTTCAACCTTTGTAATATGTGCTCCCGACGAGTCGGCGAAAGAAAAAAAACTTTGTATACCAAACACCTTTTAACTTTTAAAACAAACTCTTTTAAAACTTCAAAAATATGATTCAATGATGTATGTATTATACAGCTACAAATTCTGGGTTTTTGAATGGAACATAATAAAAATCATGGATTATAAACATAAATGCAAATTATACGGGAACGCTTATTTCGTAATGCTATTAGTTGGTTCTTAGTAGTTGGATACTGGTGATGTTTTACGTAACTGCATCTTTAGGGCACGGATGCTCTTTATATGGCAGAAATAATCTCTTGTGAGCCATTTTCCACGTGATCTAATAGAAGAATGTTTTTTTATTTACAAAAGTTACAAAATGATTAAAGCTATTCTCGTTAAATGTCATGACTTGATAACATTTTCATAAACGTTAAAGCTCTTTTGGAGATGTTGATTACAATTGAGATTTAGAGTGTTTTGTTTTATTTTTTGTCTTTTATTGCCCCATCAATCTTGGTGGATGTTGTTGATGTAACAGGAGATGAGGATGGTGATGCCACAGTGGCTTCCCCTGTTCCACTAGAGACTTTGCCTTCTTTACTGTGTCTCCATTTCATTCGTCGATTTTGAAACCAGACTTTCACCTATATTTTAAATTGCTCATTAATATCAAGTTACTTGTGTGATGTCTCATTTAATCATATAGTTTTTAATTTGTTTTGTACCTGGGCATCTGTTAGGCCTAACGATCCCGCAAGTTGTCGCCGGTCTGGCTTTGTGATATACTTCTGTAACTGGAATCGCTTTTCCAGACCTTTTCTTTGCAGGTTAGAAAAGACGGCACGAGACCAAGACCGTTTTCTTCGACCACTGGAACTTCCGGAGTTACACTGTTGCATAGTTGCAAGAGAGGAGAATCCTGTGGCACCCAAAGCAAAAGATGGCTGCAGTGGAACGTGTTGATTAAAACCTGAAAAGTTTAAAATGTGCTATTTAAATTCAATCATACTACAATAAGACATGTCAAACAACTTTTAAGTAACAAAATCTGTTTTGAAAGTATTTTGGTAGAAAAAGCGATAAAATGCGAGCAAGGCATATGTTCTCAATCAAAAATACGTCTTAGTCTTGAAGAAAATTATTACTGGAGAATCTTTTTATTTGAGCTCATAAAAGCAACGAGAATATTGTTGTTTTAAGCGTTGATGAGTCAAAATAGACATGAAACATTTCTGATGAATTGCATCGAGAGATATTGGATGAGAAAGGCTGTTAATTTTTTATGCGATGGATTATTGCATGGTGGTCGCAAAAGGCACCACAAGATAATCTAAATAAAACGAGATTATTACACTTCATCCCATCATATGCCACTCGTTAGTGTTGACGATAAAAAACCATTCGCATCCAGCTGCTTACAAAGACTAGCTGCTATGAAAACTATGGAATGAAATTAAATTCTAAATCTTGCCTTCTTTGTACTCGTAATGATCGACTTTGTAAGGAAGCTCTGATATGTGGATGTGTCATACCAATTATTATCAGGATTTGAAATGGAGAAAAAATTCTGATCTACAGCAGATTGACATTTAAAAATACATGTAGTGAGGGTAGGTGAAGAATGCAATTTTGAGGTCAAAGTGATAAAATAAATATTTTCAACGGCAATTTTATAAACACGTAAAGCTGAACCAAAACTTTTTCGCTTGTTGGACTCAAAAAAGTTCGCAATATTTTTAAAGTTAGCATTAGCAATTCCACTCGGGGTGGTCTATGGGTTTAGTCTAATTGTAATCATTGGTAGAAACATGCAAATGCGTTCAATGGGGTAATTCAATACAATATTTAAAACCTGCTAACGACATAAATTGAAGCGGCATTATGCATAGGATCGGTATCATTAACTCTTGAAAACAAAGAGGGACTGTGCCTGTGCGTAATTTAATTTCATTTATCACTCAGCCACATTCGGATTAATCTTTTTTGAAACTGTAGATGACGTTTAGGTTATAAGCGTAATTTTTTGGGGATAAGTACTTAAAAAACCCTACTTCATACATATCCCAGTTCCACTTACATGCTAATAGGTTTATTGTTTTCAAAATCAGACATCTTCATACCTGCAACAGGTGAGATAATAGCTGAATTGTCGTAAATGGAAGGATTAGCCATCCAAGTAAAGGAGGCGGAGATAGCTGACGAACTGGGACCACAAGGGGTGGCCATAGATGTTGAGAATTGCATGGTGTTGGCTGCAACATTGTTCGCTGATGCTGATGATGACGAAGATGAGGGAATGTTGATATTTGTTCTGTTACTACTACTGCCGTTGCTTGTTGCACCAGAGTTTCCACCAGAGTAGCGACGGAGAAACAAGCATTCGGCACAATGACTTAAAGGATGCTGGTGATTGTGATGGTGTGGTTGATGATGATGCGAACTGAGATTGTGAATACCTCCTCCTGAAGGCGACGTGATAACGGAATTGACATGATGGTGCGGAGGGTGATGAAAAGGGTTGTATGAATGATGAAAATATCCTAATCCTGGCGGTTGTCTCCTTTGAGTTTCACTTGGAACTGTGGTAGCGCACAACTTCAATTTCGACAAAATGGAATGATTACTCTCTTGATGATTTGTATTTTTCAAGAAGTTCGTTTCTCGCATCTGTACAATTTGGTGACCTTCTAGATGGACTCAAGACCACAGGGGAAGATGGCGACGTCGGTGGCTTTTCATCTAGATGAAGAATGTTTATAATTGCAAAAATGAAATTTGATGACAGACTTATGAGAATTCCAAAAACACATAGATTATGATTATATTTTAGTAGCAATTAGCAAGTAAAAAATTCAAAACAGAGCCATAAGTGATGTAAGTGGTTCATTTATCTATTTTGTAATTTTGCACGTTCTATGTTCGCCTACTGACAACACAAGACTTTTTCATGATGCACAATATGTGTTTATAATTACTAATTACCTTTATCACTGTCGTCTTTTGCAAAAGATAAGATTCTGTCAATCCCAAATGTAAGAGATTTTGATTTCTTCGTATCTGTAGGTCTGTTTGAATTGATTATGCCACCTTCTTGACTATCATTGTCTCCACTAGTGGGGAAGCTATCGTCTACATCAATTTCCGTCAGAGGATCATCACAGTCGTTATCATCAAAATGCCTATCTTGATCAGGCTCAGATGCGCTACTACTACTTGAATCACTTTTCATACTGTCAGGCATTTCACGGTGTGGGTCTATAATATCATTACAGTTCATATCAACGTTTTCTCTTCCACTTTCTCCAGGATTTTTCAGATTCAAAACTACCGATGACTCAACCTGGGATGAAATATCAATGATTGAAAGGTCTGTTGATTCTTTGTGATCCACTTTAGTCGAATTGTCAAACGGAGGACAATGTTTCCTCATGGAGGCACTCAAGTTCAAAATGTGATCATCATAGGTAGACGAGTTTACACAAGAAATTGGAGAGGAAATGGATGGAATCACACATGGCATTACTTTTGGAATGTAATGATGAAAAAATCGACTGTTGTTTTTTCCATTCATTCTAATAGCAAGTTATTGAATCCACCGAAAGACTCATTAACTTCTAAACGGGGTGACCTGATTCAGGTATTTTATAAATGCACATTAAAACTTAGCTTAATTGTTTGCGATCGAAAACAATTCTCACATTATAGTATGAACTATGAACTGCACTTCCACAGAGAAACTTGTGTATTACTAAATCCAAAAGAAAGTTGTCTCACCCTGCCCCAACTGAATTTACTGGTACAAACGCACTCCACATCAGTACTTAGAATACTAAGGTGTCTCAAATGGATGATGTTCAAGTGGAACTAAAACGTTAACTGTTTTGTTCCAATGCATAATCATGAAACCTCACTGCTCTACTGCAATATTTCTCTCAGAGGGTTTTCTCTTTTTACTTTGTTTATTACATCAGCGTATTGTTGTTATTAGCATGATTATTAACCACATCATGAATATCATACAAGATTATCCGTAAGGTTTGTACTCGTACAACTTCTCTTGATCCTCTTGTTACCCTCATCATAATTTTCCACACAAGAAAAATAAAGTGTATCTTCTTTTTTAATGTATACAAACCATTGACTCACCACATCGTAGCGATATATCATGCTGATAAGAAAAAAAGGCGAACACACACCACCACCTCTTCCTAAAAATAATATGAATGGGTTTACAAGATTTAATATTGAAAAGCGTAAGCCACAAAATCTCTGAGACACTCTCAATGAAGGGCTGATCCTGTAAATGATACCATCGACTTTTTTCTCTCTCTTTCCCAAATCATTCGTACCTGTTTCAAAGAGCAGAGGCTGGTAGAGAATATTATTAGATTATATTTTTTGAGAATCATTGATGATAAGATAATTATTATTGTTTTCGACTACCAAAAAGTCTCTTCCATTTGTTTATGTCTCTTATATGTCAGTCTTCGAAGAAAAAAAACTGGGACGAGCGATATGAATTGTTGAAACGTTTGAAAAATATCAAGACAGAGTGTCAGATTGTAAAGATCGTTAAGTATTTTTAAAGCTTCTATGTAACAACATATTATCTAAACAGTTTCTTGGATGATTAAACGATGCAAAACCCAACCAGCTCATGAGCCTTCATCATATTTTGTTGTGACGGTCCTGCTCTGCCAGTGTTTTTCATCTCTCATCGTGAAAAGTAAATTAAACAGAAATGCAGCAGCAAACGTTGGGAACGATGAGCTACGGTTATATAACAATTAAAGTGAGTTAAGCCACACTTTTCTTATTTATACAGGATGCCCTCAGAGTTTTGTACGTACGTATTAACGAAATTAGTTACAATTACGCTTCTCGTTTACATTAGAAATGAGTCATACAACATACAAAATGAATCTATACGTGTAAAATCTATCTTCGTCTTGATTATGTATTCTTACGCGTTAAATAATCCGCAGGAGATCTGATTCATTGCTATATACAAAGGGGTGAGACCACTCAAACCAGGTCTAGTAAAAGATTTTCTCTTTTTTTAAAATACATACATATTAGGTATTATCATAACAATAACAAAGTTCTATATTGTATTCAATCGGACACGGATTTGTAAACGATACGCTGCTGCGTTTCAGTATTTTAATAAATTAACTACATCGCCATAAAACACACCGTGCCCATTTAAAACGCTTAACAGTATTTTATAAGACGCTTGTATACGTCTTGCGTGGTTTCAACTGTCGGAAATATTTGAAGCTACATATTTTTGAGAGGCTAACTTCCATACGGTATTCCATCAATGAAATATTGTTTACAGCTTCCCGTTTAGCAAGAAAATAGACAAAAATCGTTCTAAACATTGAGGATGAGATTTATCAGTTATCCTTTTTCGGATCACCCTTTACATGTCAAATTGGCTGTTGATACTTTACACACAGGGTGTTTTTCTTCCACGAATGGCTCAGTCGATGTCGTAAGAAAAGTGCAAAAAAACTAATAATTTCCCAAAAAGAATCCTGTGGTTTTCCAAATCATTTTTATATTTTCCTGTGTTTTCATAAACACTGCGCACTTCACCAAAAAGAAAAAAATATGCAGGGATGGGCTTTTACTCTTTTCTTCCTACTGATAAGTAGCAATAACATTCTTACCGGGATGTTTAACTGAATTCATAAGTCATTTTTTAAAATAAATATTCACACTTGAAAAGTTAAAAGATGTTTGCATTATTTTATCGGAGCTCACACACTGAGCGCATTAATAATGTACGCACGCACGCAAGATAAAAAGGTGAAAGAGGGATCATAAAAAAAGAAGGATTTTCTTTGCTAAACAGAAGGCGGAGTTGGGGACCACACGTTTTCACACCCAATCAGGATTCCCAAGTCTCAATTAATCTTCATCTCTTTTGAAACTGGCACAGGGTTTGCTCTGAGCGGTTTTATTGGAGTCATATTGTACACACTCGGTGGTGGATCATAAGTGACAGAGATAGGTGTGTATATAACACTTCCTCTAAAGATTCCTTTTGGAATTATAAGCAAGAAAGTTTATGAATACTAATGCAACGTTTTATTCGCTTGGGTGTCCATTCATAAAAAACACCCGTAAATAGAATTTTATTTGTGTACTCAAGTTTGTTTATTGACACGACGTGAACACATATATTTTTTGGGGTGCGTTTGGGGCAATGTAACAATGATCTTTCCTGTTTGGAAGTGGCAGACAGTGAACGAAAGAAAATTTGTTTTAAAATGATGTG